>JAAIXJ010000329.1:39009-241780 GCA_013403705.1 Heliconius hermathena | reverse complement strand
GGTTTGGCCCTGATTGCGTAAAAGACAGACAGACAGACAAACAGACAGACAGACAAACAGACAGACAGACAGAGTTACTTTCGAATTTATAATATAGGTATGGATGTTTTTCACAATAAAAACATAAAAAACGTCCCTATATTTTTACAAAGGAATGCAAAGTTTAATTTACGAGTACCCACAGTGGATTCAAATTGTCGCTTAATTAATCCCAACTAATCCGACGTATTGACGGACGTTATCCGACGTCTAATCTATCCGTATATCGATATTGTTTGTTGTTCTCTACTGTGTATGTAAAGGATGGGGGATTTATATGTAGGTATTATATATAGGTATTTGTGTTCATTGCCATATATAAGGCAATCGAATTGTTGTACAATTAACTTTCAGAGATTATTCTACACTAAAAATAGTAGTTTTTAAAATTAATTCTGGAATAAAATTGTCAATACCACTCGCCATCACGTGACCCGAACGTTCGTTTGCCTTGTCTTTACCATAATTTTTTTTTTTTTTGCTACATCCCTTGAAAGTTTGTTTTGATAAAATTAAGCTTATTTTAAATGATTTTGTTTTCATGATATTTCCAAGATTTATAAGTCGATACTTTTGAATACAAAAGGACTATTATTAAGCTGTATTGAGGTAAAAATCACGAGACTCAACAGTCGAACTGCATTTGCCAATTTTCTTAAAAAAAAAACCTTTTTTTTTATAAAATACCTAAATACCTAAAATACCTAAAAATCTCAAATATCTGCCGAAGTACTGAAAATCGAGGAGATGAAATGGATAAGTGCTGAGGTCCCCTACCCATAGACAACCGTTGATCCATCGATCGCGTTACACCCTGTATATATATTGTACTTCACTAAAAAACTATCTAATTAATAGCATAAGAAAAAAAATAATAAGGGAAACCATAATTAAATATCTATACACCTATACAATCTATAGTTGAGAGTAGTAACTAGTCCGCCTGGCCTAACTAAAGGTCATTTGTTCACAGTGGCGATGGCGTTGCCCTAAACGGTGCGTGGGTGTAGGTCTTTGTTTTACTCTATTAAAGCTTCAAAGAATAAAGAGTGATTTTGTGTGTATCTCTCCGTCTCAGCTTCACGTTGTATCCCCCATATAGCAGGGTAGGTAAAGGTAACCTAATGTTAAGACACTCCGTACCCCGCTTTCCGATAAATTTTCGAGGCTTTGGCGAACTCAATGCCCACAACTTAATAATTCGTTTCATTTCCCTGAGTGGGAATTGAACCCACAACCGTCGCGCTTACAGTCATAAACGATTATACCACGGGCACTAGTGTGTTTATATAATAAGTTTTTAACGAAATTTTGCATACTTTAATAGAATGTAATTACTTCTAATTGTACGTACACAACTTAACGCAAGTAGCTGGAGCTAAAGTTAATTAAGTTAACTAATTAGTTTTGATCAACTTACTTTATCACGCAAGGTTGGTAGGGTAGGCCTGCTTATACGTCACTCACTCTTTATTCCTTCTTTCTCTTTTTTGGGTTCGTTCTCGTTAGGTGAAACAAGGCTATAATTAATAGGAATGGATACCTTGAATATTTCAAACGAATGCTTTTCCCCGAGCAGAATCGAACTCACATTAATCGCTACTACACAGAACTCACTGCAATTTTTGCTAAGAAACATAATTCATAAGTCCCAAATAATGAAAAAAATAAAGAATAAAATTAAAAATCATACCATTTTCGTAGAAAATAAATAAGCAACATTCTTAAAACAGTAGTCCATCCGTCGTATCTGAAAGTCGCCTTTGTTGTATTTAACACCAGGTTAATTGACTATAAATTGAGACATAACTTAAAAGTCTCATGCCTTCTGCTGTATCAGGTCGGGCATTTTGCACGAAGTTAATTTAAAAAACAACCTGTACCCTAATTACATTCTGAATTCAGGTTTATTTCGCTTTTTTTTATCCGTTTTCACAATTTTTCTCGGAAACACGAATGGTGGTTCGTAGTATTGTAAGTATTTAAGGAGAATCATGTTCATTTAAAATTACATTGATTGAAGTTTTGTTTTGTTATATTTCATTTCATTTTTTTTTCTTTGATCGTTATAGAGACAGGTTGCGGGTTCAATTTCTGCTCGACGAAATGAAATTTCCTATTTTTATTTCTTCGCTCTGGTGTCGAGGCAAAGCGCAGCGTTGAGTTCTGCCGCTCAATGTGGGGAGCGGAGTGTCTTAACTACTAATAAGTATGTGCAAAAGTTTGACTTGGTATTTGATAAATTTTGTTTGTGTGGTATTTGAATGTGTTTTGTTTTAATATTAACATAAATAGTTCAAATATTATAGTGAACTCACAGACAACCATGTTGTTAAAATTTTACAGATTTTATATATAAAATGAATTTTACAATACGTCATTAAGTGCTGGGCGTATAAATTCAATATTTCAACAAGCCGTTACCGCTATGTACTTTTAAATTGGTATAATAATAAATATTTGATGAGTTTCACTAAAAAAATCACGCTATAAAACCACTAAACGACCCTCAAAGCGGTTTTCACGCAAATAGGTTTTAGCTTCGTTTCCCATAGGAACGTGAACCAGACGTGCATATAAAATTTTAATATTAAAATGTAAAATATCCCACTGACTAATATATAATAGTTTTATTGATAATTTTATAAAAATAAATAAGTAAATGTGACGAAAATTAAAGGAATTAAGAAATGTTGATGATAAATTATTATTATTTCTTCCTTTTGCCTTTCAAAAGAATACAGATGAAAGCAGACATCAAACTCTCTCTCTCTCTCTCTCTCTCTCTGCCTACCCTGTTTTCTTAGCGCTTCATCTTTTACCCGCGTATGATGAGTACCCGCGAGAGTATAAAAAAGAGCTTTCATCATTCATAAGCATAAAAAAACACGATTAAAACATATGTAAATATTTAATTTAACACCAAACTACTACAAAATTACAACATAATACACTTATTAGTTTCATACAAAAGTATATGTACCTATATAATATATTTATAAAATCAGCTGTATCCCGCACACAGCAGGGTAGGCAGAGGGAACCTAGTGTTAAGACACTCCGTTCCCCACTTTCCGCCGAATTCTGAAGGAATTGGGTGTTGAGTAGCAGAACTCAACGCCGCGCTTTACTGGCCTCATAATAATATATTTATTTTAATTAAAAATCCCTTATCTAAATTAATTATTTACACTACAGTAGCAATCCTACGAACAAAACAGCAAATATAACAGTTAATTCAAAGGCCGGACTATCTTTTCTTGGAGGCGATGTGTCTTAGCGTTATCTACGGGCGCACCTGTCGCTCGGAACTTTGTTAGTCCTTAATTAGGTCTGATGACTTGCGACAGTTTATTAATTATATCACGATTTGTTTTGTTAACTGTTGTGTAAAAGTTAAAAATAACTACTAAATAAAACATGGTTATTTCTAGCAATGGAACCTTGAACTATTTTTGAGTTAATTCCAGTCGTGGTGCAGCGGCACAAAGTGTGACTGTAAAACCGACTGGTTGTGGGTTCGATCCCCACTCGAAGAGATGAAATATTTACTTAAATTTATATTTCCATTTCTTCGCTCTGGTGTCGAGGAAAAGCGCGGCGTTGAGTTCTGCCACTTAACACGCAATGAATTCGGCAGAAAGTGGGGAACGGAGTGTCTTACACTAGGTTCCCTCTGCCTACCCTGCTGTGTGTGGGATACAGCGGGAAGCTTATTGGTTTTTTTTTTGTATTTTTTTCTTTATAACAGAGCGAAGAAAGGAAAATAGTAAATATAACTCGTGATTGTTTATAATAAAAACGTTAATTACTATTTAATGTGAAATGCAAAAAGAATATAAAATTTTTGAAAGTTCAGTTCAGTAATCTAGATTCATTTTGTCAGAAGAAAATACTGGCGCTATCTGGTTAATAAAATGGTTGCCTTTTAAACAACAGTGTAGTGTAGCTCTAGCATTAGCACTCTTACTGGAATAATCACTTTATTTGGTGACTCTAAAAAATATATATTATCAGTATATTGCATATAGCAGTGACAACCAGAGGCCAGTTGGAACTCAGGGGCACAAGCTTTTGACGTAATTGCGACAAGTTGCGGGCTTGATCCCACATCGGGAAATTAAATATTTGATATTGCGCTCTGATGTGGAGCCAAAGTGCGGCGTTGAAATCCGCCATTCGACACGTAATGCCTCCAGAATTCGGCGATAAGTTGGTTGAATGTTTTATTCAGTCCATTCTGTATCTAGTATATAAAAAAAAGTACAGTAAAATGTAACCTTACAAAAAATAATTTTAGTGACGTAAAAGCTCGTCTTTCAAACATGTCGTGTAATTATTTAAACCTTGACATGTTTCAACTCTGAGCTTAAATTGAAACTTATCCGGGTCGCAGTTATTTCAAACTACTTTCACATACTCATAGCTAGTGCTTTTAAGTAAAGGTAAAAATCGTTACGCTACAATTACGGAAACCCATTAAAGACTGCTTCAATATTTTTTTCAAAGTTCAGGGTTAAGTACTGTCATATATTCATATACATTTATTGAGGCGTTATAGGAGGCTAGTCGTGGTGCAGGGGCACAAAGTGTGACTGTAAAATCGACTGGTTGTGGGTTCGATATCCACTCGAGGAAATGAAATATTTATTTACATGTATATTTTCATTTCTTCGCTCTGGTGCTAAGTGGAACTCGGCGGAAAGTGGGGAACGGAGTGTCTTAAAACTAGGTTCCCTCTGCCTACCCTGCTGTGCGCGGGATACAGCGTGAAGCTAAAGAAGAAGAAGAAGAGGCATTATACAGTCGTGGGGTACAAGCGAGTGACTGTAAATGCGACAGGTTTTGAGTTCGATTCCTACTCGAGGAAATGAAATATTTCACATTTTAATTTCTACGCTCCAGAATTCGCGAAAAGTGGGTAGCGGAGTCTTAAGACTAAACTCCCTTTGTCTCCCTGCTACATTCAGCAAAACCTGATGAAGCTAAAAAAACCGACTGGTTGTGGGTTCGATTCTCACTCGAGAATGATGAAATATTTACTTAAATTTATATTTCCATTTCTTCGCTCTGGTGTCGAGGCAAAGCGCGGCGTTGGGTTCTGCCACTTAACACGCAATGCAGAATTCGGCAGACAGTGGGGAACGGAATGTCTTAAACTAGGTTCCCTCTGCCTACTCTGCTGTATGCGGCGTGAAGCTGATTTATTTATTTTTTCATATATTTACTTCATGCTTTGAACAAATTTTCTGTTATAAAACCATCATGCAGCCAGTATCATAGCTAATGTTACCACATACCGTGTCCGTATGTCAATTTTAATTACGATATTAAAACGATCGCTCCAGCATAAAAATGCTTCATTACCTCCTCTAAAGTTTATTGACACGTCACCGTGAGTCAGCCACGGGGCACGGAGCACTTTAAAAGGTAACAGAGTTGATTATTTTCTTCGAAGTCATCAACAAATCTCATCAATCAGTTCGTTAATAATGTTGAATATTATTACAATTATATTTGTCTGAACTTGTGAACTTTAAATAGAATATGGATCTATTAATATAATAATAATAATATTAAAATGTGATGGCGGCGTGGTTGAGTGGAAGTACTCTAAATAATTGAATATTATTTTTTTGATCTAAATGGAGGCCAGTCGTGGCGCAGCGGCACAAAGTGTGACTGTAAAACCGACTGGTTGTGGGTTCGATCCCCACTCGAGGAGATGAAATATTTACTTAAATTTATATTTCCATTTCTTCGCTCTGGTGTCGAGGCAAAGCGCGGCGTTGAGTTCTGCCACTCAACACGCAATTCCTCCAGAATTCGGCAGAAAGTGGGGAATGGAGTGTCTTAACACTAGGTTCCCTCTGGCTACCCTGCTGTGTGCGGGATACGGCGTGAAGCTGCTAAATAATAAAATAAGATGGCTGCGTGGTTGAGTGGAGGTCCTCTAAAAAATGTAATTTTTTTATTTAAATTCAAGATGTTCCTTATGAAATGTTATAACTCAACGCCTTGTTTTATCTTGCCACAGTGGAGTAATAAAAATTCTAAACAATATCATGCTTCAAGTGGGGGTCGAAACCAGAAACTAAATTTTAAAATATGTAAATAGCCAGTGAAGCGAAGTTCGATCACCACTCGGGCTAGTAAATTATTTTCATTTTACAATGCGAGGCGTTAAATTCCGCCACTCAACAAGCGATTTCTTGAAAATATTGTTCGTATAAAAAACCGGTTAAGTGCGAGAAAAGCTTACCAAACAAATTTAAGTTGTATGTTGCATACTTATTTTGTATGAAATGTGAAACTACATATATAAGTTTGTATTGATTTTTTTCTATGAAATACTTATAATCTTTCACTTTTCAGTTTTTTTTTCCTTTATTTGTGTTGTAAGTTCTCCCTTCTTGCAAAAATTCATAATTATTAGTAGGTCCACGGGAAGTACCCTTTAGGTTATGATTCCGCAACGCATTTAATACAAAATGCGGCAAAATCAGTGCATAAATGCTCGTATCTTTTGATTGCGTTGACTTAGAATCTTTTTTTTCTGTGCTTCAAGGAACTTTAGACCTAAATATTTGGTATACATTTCAGCTTGAAACTTTAACGCGATTTCAAGATAAATTAGTCTTGACAGAAGAGCAAACGGACGGACAACAAAGTGATCCTATAATTCCGTTTTTTTGCTTTCGGGAACCCCGGAAATCATATCATTTTAAAATTAATAAGTAATCATGAGGTAATTATAATCACAATAAATTAAGAAAATATATATATTATTAAGAAAATATGAGTTAAACTCATATTTTCTCACAAAATTCTAAATATAACAAAATTAACTACGAGGCAGAGTATCTATAATGAAAAATTGTATACATAAATATATTGTGTTAAGACACTCCATTCCCCATTCTCCGCCGAATTTTTGAACAATGGGTGTTGAATTATTGAAGAGTGGCGGAACTATGCCTTGATACTAGAGCGAAGAAATGAAAACATTAACAAGTAATAATTCATTACCCCAAATAGGAATAAAACCCACAACCATTGGTTTCACCGTCACACGCTTGTACCCCTGCGCCACTACGGCATCAAATTCAACATCGCTATCTATTTAATACTTTTGTCAGAATGATTTACGGGAATCCACATGAATCATACGCGACAGATGTTAACAATACAACTTTCTCCGGCACACGCTGTAGGCGTCTAGATTACGAAGCACAGGGTACTAAATATCTAAAATTACAAGTAAAATTTTTGTATAAATGTATATATATATACATATATTAATAATAAGTAGGTTAATATAAATTATACTGTGGATGTAATATTTGAGGATTCAATTTTGACACGAAGTATTGGGTGTATTCAAATTATTCTTATTTCTTTTTGCGTGAGAATAAAAAAGAACGTGCTCAGTTAGTTTAGGGACGTCGAAAGAAAGAGTGTTGAAAGAATGGCAAAAAAGATTTATGATTGGAAAAGTGAGTGGTGAGAGAGACAGGGTGAGAACTCAGTTGACCTTCGAAAATACAATAGATACTGGAGGAATGTCACGTAAAAAGCGTGAGGTTCCCCCGGAGGGTATGTATGAAGAGGTTGATGACCGTGGACGAGGCGAAAGAGGTATGCAGAGACCGTAGCGTTTGGCGCTCCGTTCTTTCTGACTAGGGGTATCCCTAGGGATAAAGCGTGAAGATAAGTTTAAGTTTAAGTTTAAATTCTCTTTGCCTTTGATGAGATTAAACGCGGTGTTGAGTTCTGTCACTCCTCACATAGTATTTTGAATTCAGGAGTAATGTGGAGGACGGACTGTCTTGACACTACGTCTCTACACTGCTTTGCGGAATATAACGCTGGTAAATTATAATTTCCTTCTCAGTCATTTTTATTTTCCTTATTTTTTTGCCTACTACAACAATAAACTTTAACTTTTTAGTTACATTTTGTAGATTGGAATATTTCGAATAATTTTTTCTTTCAGCTTCACGCATATAGCGAAATAGGCAGAGGGAACCTAGTGTTGATACAATTCGCTCCCCACTTTTCACCGAATTCTGAAGGCATTGTGTTTTGATTGGCGAAAGCCAGTACCGCGCTTTTGACTCCAGACCAGACTCCAGAGCTTGAATATTTAGTTTCCTGGAGTGGGAATCGAACCCACAACGTCACATGCTTGTGCCCCTACAAATATTAATATATACATACCTAAATAAAAATATATAAAATGATTTAATAAAAGAAAATTTACGACACCTACCTGCAGCATCTACGATAGAGTAAGATTATGATAGATGGAGTTGCTATAGCAATTTTGTCGAAACGTGTTCTGAAAACGAAATAAATTGGAATTTTAGTTATAAGAGACATTCATTATTCGGTTTTGTGAAAATATATTGTAGTAATATAAGCTATATTATAATAGTATAAGCTATAACTAATACTGTATAGTTTGTCTTGATACTATGGGATCTACGTCAATTGTAAACCTTCCCATTCGTGTGATACGGCGTAATGTAAAAAAAATGGTTTTCGGTAAAGTTCCTGGACGATAATTTTACGTGATAATGTGATAAGAAAACATTAGTGAAAAATTTTATAGCTTTAGGAATTAAATTGACTTTTATGGATTATTATTTTCACTGATTTATATAAAATGTTGTATAATACAAACGAATTAATTGATTTTTTTTTTTGATAAATTAATATTTATTTTCACTCATCAATTAGAATATTTAATACTTAAATTATGCAACTAACAATATGTAATTTAAATACAAGTTTCAAAGACTGTATGGATACGCCACAAGCGAAACGCTTAGGCGATTATACCTCTTTATCCCTTGTTCCGCGCCCTCGCTTGCATGCTCGGCTCAAGCGAAACGTAACGACTTATAAGAAGTTATCACGTCAAAAAATATTGTAAAAGCAAACGCTAATACACCTACTGACATTTGAAAAATTAGCTTATTCATATATTATAGTCACGATATTTCGTACCGGATTTTATTACAGATTAAATTGTAAATTCATTATATCCAATACATATCTAAATAAATGCAAAGGAAAAAAAATCACAATAAAATTAATAAGAAAAAAACTGATCTACCCTCATTTTCTAATCTCTTACACAATCGCGTTCGGTCAGTAACAGCGACACGTCGCGCATGACGTTTGATATCCAAAACAATAATAATAAGAAGCTTTTTATTTTTTACAATAAATTATTCATATCATAATCCGTCGACTCATCCGACAGGTCTAATTTAATGCGCGCTTTTTATATTGGTAATGGAATTAACTCTGTCCGATTATCATATTGGATTTGATGGACGCGCTATCTCCAGATCGACTCTACGTGCCGCCCACCTTCGAAAAAAACCAACGGCCTCCACCATCAGGCCATTACAGCTAATTATTGTTATCTTTATAGTAGCAATCGGGCAACCTTGTTCGTTTAGTGCTATATTCCCATAAAACGCTACCTTATAACGCAATGCCTTTGTCATTTGCTGTCCCCCAAAAGTTATGGACAATTTTTTGTTACTTTTGTTTCTTTTTTCTTATTATTAGATAGATATAATAACAGAGCGGCGCCCGGTGAGCGGCTCGGTTTGATTACGCTTCTTGGGTTGCCTTCATTATTTGCGATGATACGGATTTTCTTTTCCTTTTTTTTTTGTCTCGAACTTGTTTAATATCCTGTCGGCGCACTATTTCCAGGTTTTTATATAAAAATTATGTGGTCGCCTCTATGATCGGCAATTTTTGTTCTTAGAAAGTAAATTACTAGGCTGGGTTGATTCTTATTTTACTTTGTTGTTTTATACCGAGAAGTTATATTTCATTTTAAATATACAGCGTTTCAAATGTAGTCACACAAATAAGTTTCTGCAATTCTGCCGTTCAAATTAGTTAAACGTGCTTGTGTAGTCACGTTCCGCTTTTTTTTAACTTAAGGTAAGCTTAAAGCAACTAAGTTAAACACGTACAATCAGTCAAGTGACTTGCCAAATAGAGTAATTTAAATTTCTGACTCCTGCCGTTCTTAAACTGTTATAAGTACATATAATTGTTATAGTATCGGTTTTGAGAAGCTTATTTTCTAGAGCTTTGAAGATATATATAGAGATAAATTTTATGATTTATTATTTCATAATGATTAGAAAAGAGGAATGTTATTTAAGTAGTTAACAGCAATACTTAACAGGTTTTCTTTTTGTATTCCATTCTATTTATTTATTTTTTAGAAATTTCAATAAATGGTAAAACGAAGGGATCAATAATTCACATAAATATTTATTTATTTTTTTTTACTTATATAGTGATATACACGTGTGCCTTTTTTATCCTAATCGCTCTATACATAAATACTTATGTCATATAATAACGGTGGAACAAATACTTGAAACTTTTTGCGAATATTGACTAAAAACCAATTCTTAGAATATTAACAACTCATACACATTAAAAGTTATTGCTTTGTAGGAGATCTTATCTTCAAAAAGCTTTGATATTGCTACTCTATAACATTCATATAACTTATAAAACATTCTTATACAAAAATAATTTGTTTATATAATAATAACACAGTTGAGAGCACAAAGTTCTTAGGGTAAAGTAAATACATGACAACTAAAATATTTTTTACTAGAATTCTCAATACAGACACAACCTTTCATTCATAGTTGTGAAGACACTCATTTCAAATAAAGACATTACTAAGGTCTAACAAAAAAAAACTAAAAGCCAGTAAAGACATCGTAAAGAAAGAAAATATATATCTTTTCCAAAGCAATTTTTGTTAAGCTCCAAGTGTGAAGAGATTAATCGACGATCCTAAGGAACACGTGGTGCTATTTCGGAAAGAATGTCAGGAACGTGCTTCCACGCTGACCCCCTGCGAGTAACAAATACGCGCTACGGGGGATGGATGTCGCACATTCGTTTTGATCCCTCATTTGAATTTCGTATCGACTGACTCGCTAATAGTGTCCCAATTTATGGTCTTTTTAAAAATATAGAGGCCAGTCGTGGCGCAGGGGCACAAAGTGTACCTGTAAATCGACTGGTCGTGGGTTCGATCCCCACTCGAGGAGATGAAATATTTATTTACATTTATTTTTTTTATTTCTTCGCTCTGGTGTCGAGGGGAAAGCGCGGCGTTGAGTTCCGCCACTCAACACGCAATGCCTCCAGAAATCGGCGGAAAGTGAGAAACGGAGTGTCTTAACACTAGGCTCTCTCTGCCTACCCTGCTGTATGCGGGATACAGCGTGAAGCTAAAAAGAATATTTATAAATTTTTGGTGCTTAATATACATATATTTATTATATTTCGCTTCATGTCATATTCCGCAGTATATAGCAGAGGAAAGTTAGTGTTAAAACATTTCGTTCCACACTTTTCAGATCATAGAAAAAAAATAAAAAATAAGTCATTCAAATTTGGAATTAAATCCACAACCATCTCGTTTACAGTCAGACGTGATACATCTGTAATATTATTATGATAGCATAAAATATTTCTTTTGCCAAAATAATCAACATAACTTTTGCATTTTTAATTACACACTCGTTATTACGTGTTATTATTTTTAATTACGCACACGCACACGCACACGCACGCGCACGCGCACGCGCACGCGCACGCACACACACACGCACGCACGCACGCACGCACGCACGCACGCACGCACGCACGCACGCACGCACGCACGCACGCACGNAAAACATTTCGTTCCACACTTTTCAGATCATAGAAAAAAAATAAAAAATAAGTCATTCAAATTTGGAATTAAATCCACAACCATCTCGTTTACAGTCAGACGTGATACATCTGTAATATTATTATGATAGCATAAAATATTTCTTTTGCCAAAATAATCAACATAACTTTTGCATTTTTAATTACAAACTAAAACGAATCAGCCAAACATACATACATACATACATATATACATACATACATATATACATACATACATACAAACACTCATCACAAATTTTTAATTTCAGTACCCACCGCAGTCTTATTCACAAATCTCGTTATTTTTTTGGGGTTTCGTACGTTCATATTTACGTCACGAGACGGCATTGTGCGGATTTAAGGAAACGGGAAACCATTACTGCTTCATATGCGCGACGTCACGCAAATTTTGGATGATAGCGTACATCGTTTATGTATTTTGTATGTACTTTGCTTTTTCTGTATGGTGTTTTGTTATATTCAGAGAAAGAAGACTACGATATTCAAAATCTGTCTCAAAATGTGCCAAAATACTGGTATTAAATTTTTACTAGGCTTATTATATGAATAGAAAATAGAGCGAAAAGGAATATTTTAAAAAATATAGAGAGAATTGAAACCAATCCTAGTGAGTTCGATTCCCACTGGGGGAAAAGAAATATATGATATTTCATTTCCTCGCTGTAATGAGGCAATGCGCGGCATTGAGTTCCGCCACTCAGCACTTAATGAAACTCAGTATTCGGCGGAAAATGGGAAACGGAGTGTCTTAATACTAGATTCCCACTGCCTACACTGGTATGTACGGGACGAATGAAGAAACCAAATAATAATATTTACTTATAAAACAGTGTTATTATTTTTAAACCGACTGACTAGTCCTTAATATTTATATACATAAGCAACTCGTAAATCAATCATAAAACTGTATTTTATTATTTATTTCAAATTTTTATAGCTAGAGTTCTCCGGTATCCCATGAATTTGTAGCAAGATCTTAAATAAGTGCTGTCATCGCATCAGATGTTTCATATAAATCGCCATCTTAACGACGTCGACACTTAATAAAATTTATTTTTTAATAGTTTTATGGGGAGAGATTGGTTGTTTTATTGTTATATATCTCAGTAACCCTTATTTTTTATTTTTATAATATGTTTTTATAGTAAAAAAAAATAATTAAATTAGCTTCACGCTGTATCTCGCACACAGCAGGGTAGGCAGAGGGAACCTAGTGTTAAGACACTCCGTTCCCCACTTTCTGCCGAATTCTGGAGGCATTGCGTGTTGAGTGGCAGAACTCAACGCCGCGCTTAACCTCGACACCAGAGCGAAGAAATGGAAATATAAATTTAAGTAAATATTTCATCTCCTCGAGTGGGGATCGAACCCACAACCAGTCGATTTTGCAGTCACACCTCGTGCCGCTGCGCCACGACCGGCCTCAATCAAAAAAAATTTTTATAGTAACTTTCTTTATTATCTAAGTACGTACGGTTTGATATTTTTTAATGTTAAAAACACTACTTAATTGCTTAAAAATAATTTCAAGAAAATTTGTCTTAAACTGATTAATCGACTGAGTGAAAAAGTTCTACATTATTTCTGTTTTTACATACATTAGAAATGAGAAATAAATATTTTTTTAATTAAAAAAATGTTTTCATTTAATCGCCCTAGTAAGAAGACAAAGAACAGCGTTAAGTTCCGTCACTTTCGTTGGAACACATATTTCCTTAGACTCCTAAAAATTGGCTGGTAAGATGCGGGATACAGCGTGTAGATAAAAAAAGAAACAATATACAATGCACTTGATATTAATAAAGGAAAACTGCAACATTGCAACTTGCATTCAAACAGAAGAAAGATGAGCTATTATATCAACTTACCTACTTCCATGGAATGTTGCTGCGTCTCTGCGTGTGGAAACCGCATCTCAATATCGATTTGCGGTTATCGAGATATTGGCAAACAAACCTACTTATACAGGTCGAACTAAGATGATTACTAGATTACGAAATTGATTTAAATTAACAAAATAATATTTTAGTTTAAGTAAAACTGCTTATCGTACGAGTATACAGCTAGCTAGCAATATTTGGTAGCTTTGTTAGCTTACTTTATACAAATAAATAGATGAACTGAGATTTTTATTTTTTTCATATGATAATTGATGACTAAGGTTATTTAAGTAATATGTACCCGTGGCACTTTGTGTAATAAGAATTTAAAATAAAATTATTTTCAAATTTTTACCAAGAGCACACGGGTGGGTAGTGGTGGGGGTGTTTTTAAAGGAAATGAATGTTCAAATATACATTATGAATATGTTTTAAACATCAATATCGTGTCTACATACAGAAATAAAGGAAACAAAGCCAGTTTTTTTCTCAAATTACCATTTTTATTATGCAAAAAAGTGTATTTTACCATAACTAATTTACACATCGAGTTCTACGGGGCAAACATATCAGGGCGTACTTCCGGCAATGTAACAATGGAGTTATAATGACTCATTACCGCTATATAAGTTCTATAACCCTTCAAAATTATACTATTTACTATACTCTAGAGGCTAGTCGTGGCGCACTGGTACAATGTGTGACTGTACAATCGACTGGTTGTGGGTTCGATCCCCACTCGAGGAAATAAAATATTTATTTACATTTATATTTTCATTTCTTCGCTCTGGTCTCGAGGCAAAGCGCGACGTTTAGTTCCGCCACTCAACACGCAATGACTCTAGAACTCGGCGAAAAGTGTAGAACGGAGTGTCTTAACATTAGGTTCCCTCAGCCTACCCTGCTGTGTGCGGGATACAGAGTGAAGCTAATTTAATTTAATTTAATTTTAATTTTACTATACTCTAAGTATAGAGTCTAGTGTACACTCTACATGTTATAAATATAATATGTATTATTTTAATAATAAATAATAATTAGATACTTCGTTTGAGCGTTTTAACGACTGGCTCGCTTTATTTAGAGATAATAATCGTTTTTTTTTGCATACAATCTTTATTTACATAGCTTAATAACCGTAAAAGAGTTGATATTGAATGGTATTGGTTTAAAATAGGTACATATTAATGTAGAAATAATTATGTAATAGGCAATATTAAATATTCAATACAACTTTGAATTAATTCAGTTGTTTATAAAGGTTACCTACATCATTTGCCGAACTAAAATGTACAATAATGAAAAATATTTTCAAAATAGGTGTTTTGGCGTTTTTTATTACTATTTCGTTGTTTCTTTTCTTCTTCAGCTTCACGCTGTATCCCGCATAAGACAGGGTAGGCAGAGATAACCTAGTGTTGGGACTGGACTGTGCATTGTGTGTTGACTAGCAGAACAAGACTGTGCATTGCCTTCGTACCAGAGCGAAAAAAATATAATATTAAATAAAGAACCGACCGGGAATCGAACCCACAATCATCGGGCTTACAGCCACGATGAGATTGTTTGCCATAATGGCCTCAACTACTACAGTTTCGGTGCCATATATTTATATATCCCATAACAAATTTCTGCAATTATATAAAATTCAAGTACAAATAAACAAGCAACAAACCCATCATTTTCCTCTCCAAACAAAACTATTATACCAAAATTAAAATTCCAAATATCGACAGCCATATAACTCCAGTCAAAATCGACCAAATCCTCCATAAATGCAACCCAAGCCTCTACAGAGTCTACACGAACTACCTCACTTCCGTGACCAATCGTGACGGATAAGCCTAATTTATCACGCCGCTTCAATTCTATAATAACTTGCAGTATGACAGAATATTCTATTAGTGTGTACTATTAATCTTAGACCCAGGTTTATTACGGGTAAAGCTGTATTAATGATTATTTGTTAAGTACGATACGATCTGGAAACGGTTAATCCTTTTAGTTCTATGTTATTGTTGTATGTATTAGTCCTTGATTTGTAATTGTTTTGGAATTTTGACCAATATGTTGAGGCTATGAGGCTAGTCGGCGCCCCTGTCAGATTTTGGGTTCGATACCTTGACAGGGATTCAAAATTATCATTTCCTCGCTTTGGTATAAAGGTAAAGCGCGGCGTTGAGTTTTACCACTCAACACGCAATGCGTCCAGGTTTCAGTGGAAAGTGGGAAAAGGGAGCGTAGTGTCTTAACACTAAGATCCCTGCTTCACTCTGCCTACCCTGCTATCTACGGGAGTTAGCGTGAATTTGAAGAATATGTTTTGAACTTATTGAGTACACTTTGTACTCGTAGAAATTGACAAGAAAAACATTCAGTACGGCAAAATTTCATGATTATATTTGATTTGTGATATGGTAAAAGTTTTCTCACAAAAGTAAAAAAAATCTCTGACTCAGGCGAAGATTAAAGGAGAGCTGCAAGTGAATATAGAAATCAGCCTCTAATTTTCTTTTTAATAGAAGCATTGTAACAGCTTAATTACTTGCACTATTTACTGAAAATGAAGTCGCTACAATTAATTAAGAAGGACTGGAAAAAGAAATACGACAAGAGAAAGCAACTAAGTACTAGTTAAAGTAGATGTTCATAATTTTAACATTTTACTAATAATATAAATGTAAATGTAAGTTTGCTTGTCACGCCAAAACTACTCAACCGATTATTGTGAAACTTTGTACACACTACACAACACAGAGGACAACTTAGAGGTTCTAGAAAGGACATGTTTTTTGTTTAAAAAATATTATACTTAGACTATAATATAAAAATATTAGTCTCTCCCAATATATAAGTAGAAACCACCGAAACAGTAATGTAGGTGGGAAATGAAACTCTTACATATTAATCTCCATACAAATTTCTTAAGAACCAAATACACACATAAAATTGTATGATGAATGTGGCATAAATATTATATACAAACACATACATACCTTATAAAGTACAAAAGATATTGTTCAATCAAAGCAAAATATTGCTCTCCCAATACGCCGAACTAAATAAGCGAACAGCTGGGAGGTCTCATAAAGTTACAAATTGAATACGAAAAAGTCATGAGCTACACAAATTTTGCTAAAGCTATACAAAATTGTTCCTAACTAAATTAATTCCTTGTGTTATTACAATTTTAATATTATTTAAGGCATGTGGGGAACGGATTGTCTTAACACTAGGTTCCGTCTATCTAATGTGCTGTGTGCGAAATACAGTATGAAACTGATTATTTATTATTTATATTTTGCTCGTATGTTTTGATTGCGTTGATTTAGAAGCTTGCGACTCAACAATAATATAGAACGGAGTGTATTTAAACTAGGTTCCCAGGTTTCCTCTTTTTCCTGTAAATTGAAAAAAAAAAACAATATTTATTATAACGTCAATCTGACTTCAACTTCCCACTTGAACATTGTAGAACTTCGAAGAGAGTTTGTAGTAATCGAGTCCAATAGGTACTAATCTACTTATATACTAATAACTAATCATAATCTACTAATAACTAATCATGAAAAACACAGACAAAATATAAATGACCTATGTATATACAATATAGTGTGCTTTACTAGGCTATAACCTTCATTGGACTAGAAATAAAGTTAGGGATAATAGTGAAGCTCGAGAGCTCTATTTATTGCCTTAATAAATATTTACGTCATAATCCAATGTAATGGTAGCACGGGAAGTCGGATCAGGCTGTTTTAGGGAACATTACCTGAAATTATTGTAATATATTTTAATATAAATCTACTTAAATAACATAGAAGTAAGCTTTATACTGTAAACTAAAATTATTTGTTAAAATTAAATTATTTAGGTTTTGTAGAGGAAATCCAATCAAACACTAGTCTAGTCTAGGTCTCTACTTACAAGGTTCTTTTAAATATATTGTGGTGGATGGTGGAACCCAACGCCACATTTTATCTATAAATATTTCTCCAAATAATATATGAGCTTTTTTTTCATCTTCCTGCAATTCGTTCACACCCTTTTTTCTAAACTATTTGTAGTTCATTCATTCTAATTTAAATAAATATTACATTCCTTTTATAAACTCAATGCAAATACATTTTTTCAAATACTAATCTTTTAATATGTTAAGAAGAATATTTTTTGTTTAATATTTCTCATAATTTAGATTAAGAAAATATTTATTGCTTAATATCACGTACTTTTTTCTTATTATTTTTTTTAGAAATTACAGTTTTGTAATAGAGAATTAAAAAAGGTTGTAAAAATTAATGGTTTGATATAGGAATGTAAAATTCGTCTAGTTAATATCATCAACAACGCACTAAATATTATAATATTTCGTAACTGATCTTATTACTTAGTTAATGTTTAGCAAATCGTATCAAAAAGTGGATGATAGCCTTACTATAAAATAGTTCATTTTGAGATAAATAAAATAAAGAATTTTCTATTAATTTTGATATTTGTACCTATCAATAACCTCAAGGCATAATATATTTAATAAAAATTCCTGCTTAAATTAGAAATCGATCCAATATTCATATATTTGTACCAATTTATCGACCGCTAACGAGCTTGTCAATAAATTTGACTACTAAAAAACGCATCCAATCTCTTTTGCGTATATTTTTAATAGATATTTAGCTAGTTTATTACATGGAAGTATATTAGTTTTGATTAATAATATTATAAATTATTGTTTACTACATTTAGCCCGCGACTTTGTAGGAGTGAATCTTGTAATCAGGTTGAGAGCAACAAAACCGTTTAAGTTTTAGTTGAATTCGTCGGAATAGTAATAGTGACATAGGCCTATATTTAAATGGTGCCTACAAATGATAACTAAGCTATCGAGTTTTTGTTTTCATAATAATAAAATGATTGTAACAACATCTAAGCGAACCACTACTACTGTTATATGAATATTTCTTAACAAAATAATAGTTTAAAAATCAGCTTCACGCTGTATCCCGCAAACTGCAGGGTAGGCAGAGGGAACCTAGTGTTAAGACACTCCGTTCCTCACTTTCTGCCGAATCTGGAGGCATTGCGCGTTGAGTGGCAAAACTCAAGGCCGCGCTTGTCCTCGACACCAGAGAGAAGAAATGGAAATATAAATTTAAGTAAATATTTCATCTCCTCGAGTGGGGATCGAACCCACAACCAGTCGATTTTACAGTCACACTTTGTGCCCCTGCACCACGACTGGCCTAGTTTATGTGAACGTAAGCATTTCTTTATGTACTAGTAAAAAGAAGTTACATATGTACTCTTTTATTTAGTTTCAAAATTCTTTTATAGTGTAAAAATATATTTATTTTGTATAATTTCTATATTTTTTTAATGTGATGTGATTTATATATTACAAGGCAGAGGGTATCGAATTTTGTTACATTTGTTAAGAATCGATACTCAAAACCGCTATTTTTCTTTTTACCAAAGACAAGAATTAAAGTAATTCATTCCTTGGAGCGAGGATTGAATCTACAACCGTCGTGATTACAGTCAGCTGCTGCGCAGTGTCAAATATTTAATAAAAATGGAAACTAAAGAGAGTGCTGATATCATGTCATTTAGGTTTATTCATCTTTCTTTTGAACATTCTGTCTACACATAATAAACTCATAGTGTCAACGCCAAACCGTTATATAATATAACAGGAAAGAGATTTCCCTGGATTGCATAAGTGTCATCTAAAATTTGTAACTTACTGCTATATCAAAAGAATTAATTTAAGAAATATACATTATAATTTAGTTTTATTATACTGATGTGGCAGTTTGGGAATTCTTAATTTAAAAATATCATCGAAGTGAAGAGAGACTTTCAAAAGATAGTAATTGGGATAGATTACGAATCTAATTTTGAAGCGAACAGTATTAACACGGAATATTAAGCCTAGATTATTAATTTAAAAATATATTTACAGTCATATATACATTTTTAATTTTTTTACAGATTTATGAACTTATTTGCTGGGTAGCGAAACCCAACGCTGCACCTATGTCTTACTAGTCCAATAACACATTTTATTATACTACAATTATAAACAAGACCCTAAACGATAATCGAACACGCAACCATCTCGTATAGCTAAACACGTTCTAACACACAAAAATTCACAATTTTATCGTATTTGTACTGTAATATCAAGCACTCACAAACTATAAACCTTATAAATAAGTCGCTATAGCTATTTCAATTCTGTCATAAGTAAAGACCGTGTATATTATTAATTCAAAACTGCGTGTGGTCGTCGATACTTTACAGCTAATAAACTGATATCTAGTATTGATGGTGCTAAACACAAAATCTATTATAAATTTATTTGTTCGCTCGATTGGTTCTGTTATAGCAATTAAATACTACTAACAGATTGGTCTATGCATAATATTTAAATAAACTAAACGTCCAAATTCAATATTGTAATTATTGAGTGCTAAACAAAAGGATGTTGTTAGTAGCAATGTTAATTTTCTATATAGTTTAGGATTATGACGTTAAAAGACTCTACAAAATCGTCTTACTATAATTGTGATAGTACAGAATTCGATTCCTCAATCAGGGAAGGGAATTGGTTACATTTCCACGCTTTGGCAAGAGAGAATGCGGAGTTCAATTCCACCCGTCCACATACAATGACTAGAATTTGAGCGGAGAAGCGGAGTATCTTGACATTAGAGAAGCTAATAAAACATAATATCTTTGATCTCCATGCATCTGCCTTTTATCATTCCATTCTTTGCGTTTAGACCATTGTCCGTGTCTTGTCATAAATTTTTTTTTAGCTTCCTTCCGAGTAGTCAGAGAGGACTTAGTGTCAAACGCTGCGATCTCTTCATACCTATGTCGCCTCGTCCACTGTCATTAACTTCCGTTTGGCGAGCCCTCATGACTTTTTCGTGACCTTTGTCTAATAACCTCGATACAATGTTCTCAAAAATCAACTGAGGTTTTGTCCTGCCTCTCTTACTACTCAAGGCAAAGACTAACGAAATGTTTATAAATGATGATATTTTAAATGTGACGTATTGTAGTTCACCTAACACTAAGCTATAGGATTTATAGTAGGTATAGCATCACAGCTAGATCTGAGATGGTAGTGTAGTTTTACCCTCTTTTTTAACTTTTCCATTTTACAGTGTAGATAGTAGGAACCTAACGACTTACTTCATTATTTTAACGCCGTACATTATCTATTCAAACCAAGGAAACACTAATATTAGTCAAATAACTAAACATAATAGAACCTAAATATTTTCATACAAAATGAAATACTAAATCAGCAAATTTTAATATATTCACTTTATTGACAGTATCATACATTTTCTATATTATCTATTGTTTAGACTCGTTAACCCATTGAAGGCTCGTTTGAATATAGTTTTCAATTTCATTAGATACTGATTAATTGATTATTTGAATAAACACACAGTAGTTTTATATTTACGTTTATAGTGATGTGAAATAATACGTGACAATGTTGGTACAATATTATAATGTTTATGTTTATGTTCATAAGTCTTATTATTAAAAACATTTTATTTTTAAGCTATTCTGTATTATATTTAACAGTAAGAATGTATGTACAAGATTTACAAATATCACTGAAGAGAAACCTATATTTAAATTATTTTTATATTTCCGTTAAATAAAAAGAGCCTTAACCATAAAGTAAAAACAGAAAAGTGAGAGAATAAGAGAGAAGTGTGAGTACACTGTGCCACAGTGATGTCGTGGCGCAGAATTTGAACAAACACGACGGTTGTAAGTTCGATTACCTCGATATCGCTATTTACATTACCTAACTCTGGTAACAAGACAAAGTGCTAATGTTAGGAACAGAGTGTCTTAACACTAATTTCTCTCTATCTACTCTATTATATGTGTGGTACACCAAGAAACTAAGTAATAATAAGTAGTAGTGAGGGTAGTTGTTGGTGAAAAAGATGATAAAAGCAGTGGCATTGTGTCAATCGGGGGTAGTTGCTTGTAGGTAACGGCCCCTATAGGAAGTAAACTCGTGTGAAGGATTGTTATTGAGTGATACATATCACTTATTGCAATAAAACAGTATCACTTTTCAAATAGCTTAGAAACATATAGACGATGTGTGTTAAAATAGTACCTATTTTTAAAAAAAAACGTTAACCGCTTCCGATTTCTAACAATATTATAATTCGAGTGTAATAAAAAACATGTGCGTAAAGAGTGATCGTTGGCTCCATCAACCAATATTTATTTTGAAACTAAATATCGCAAGTAATAGTGTCTATTATATAAATAAAACCTTTAAAATAGCAATAAAGATTATATTTTCCCTTTGGCGCGTGCACGTGTCAACATGGATGACATAAAAAAGCTACAATTAGCATTTCGAAAGGACAAAGCGCCGATAAATTGTATTCAAATTTTGCGTGACGCCTTCGCCCGTTAACAGCGTGACAGCGCCGTGACATGTCTCGCCTGCTGAATTGAACGGGGGTTTTATTAGGCATTCTACATACTTCAATTGCGACGGGTATTAAAAATAGATGAAGTTGACTGTAGCTAGGATAAACGGAACTGAGGATATTTAATAAAAAAATGTTGTAAGGAAATATTCATATTATATATATATATATATATATATATATATATATATATATATATATATATATACATATATATATATATATATGTTATCTGTTAGACGACACTAGCAAAATTATATGGAATTTGTTATTGTAACTTATTTTAGTACATTAAAAGAGTATTTTATTATCTATTCATGTCATTTTATATTGTAAATTGAGTAGATTTATTAATTTTATTTATTTTATAAATTTTATATATGAAAGTAGCTCATTTGATAGTAAGTTCAAAAATATACAAATGAACAATTCGTTTTTTACCATAAGTTAAAACTTATTAATTAATTATTTTTAAATTATTTTTAATACAGCAAATTGAAAAAAATGTGATATAATAAACAGCAAAACACATATCTATACATATTATTTGTACATAATGTATATACAAATCATATTTTTATTTTATAATCTCAATTTTTTTTTTAATATTTAGTCATACAAGTTTTACGTCAGTCACTACCCTTATGTTCTCGCACAGTGACGCAATGACTCATTGAAGCCTGAGTGTGACAAAATAAATGCGTGTTCTAGTGACAACTCCACTTTTTGATTGATAGATATCGTAATTTTTTTCCCAGGGGCGGGTTGCGGTCATAATATAACGGTTCCGATACACTAATTTGATTTTATTATATGCAATTTTGAGAAGTCACCTCGACCTGTTTTTCGCTCTGATTTAGTACGTTTTTGTGTAGTGAAGCTTAACGCCGCACTTTGACCTACTTTTATTATATTTTTAGATTCTTTAAGTAAAAAAAAAATATAAATAGTACTTACTATTAGAATTTGGTTATAGTTAATCATACATATTCTATTACGCATCTTTTCGAAAGTGAAAAAATATTTATAGAATAATGAGTAGTATGAGACCTGCACCGTTCCAAACAGTATCAGCTACAACAAAGTATAAATTACAATATAAAACTACATCGAAGTTATCGTGGCACGGCTCACCCTCTGACTATAAACCTAACGGTTTCAGGTTCGATTCTTGGTCGAGAAAATAAATACTTTTAATAACAAGACAAAGCATAGCATTGATTTCGGGCATGCGATACACAGATAGTAAAAAATTGAAAAGAAAATGGAGATCGGAGTGTCTTAACACTAGGCTACCTCTTCCTACCCTATCCTGCTATATATTAAGATACGGCGTGAATTAAAAGAAAATAACAAAACTACATTAACAAAACACAATATATTTATACATTAAACAATCTATAAGAAATAATATAACCTTTACTAGATATAAACCAAAATGATCTATCAATTATATCTCTGAATATTATTACAAGGGAGATGCTCAATGGCACGGAAAAATACTTATGAATGACTTTTATTTGCTTCGGCAGCGTTGATATCGAGACCAAAATATATTTATGTATTAGATAAAAGAGACGTTCATTTTGTTATAATACAATAATGTGCTTGGAAATACAAAAAAATATATTTAAGTGACAGGTGGCTTTGAGGGTATTTTTTGCGATAAATACTATAGTCTTATAATATTTTATTATTAATTTTGCAACTACAATTAATTTTATTATTTGCATTTGTTACAATTTTTATTGTTATTTCCTTTATTGAAAAATTTTTGTAAATAAAAAAGAATCATTATTGGTCAGTCTTGGCGGGTCTTGTGCCCCTGTGACCCCCGTGGGACTGTAGGCGTGACAGGTTGTGGGTTCGATTCCCACTCGAGGAAATGAATTATTTAATATTTTCATTTTTTCGCTCGGATGTCGAGGCAAAACGCGGTTTTGAGTTCCGCCACTCAACAATTAATGACTCCAGAATTCGACAGAAAGTGGGGAGCGAGTGTCTTAGCACTAGGATCCCTTTGTCTATTCTGCTACATGTAGGTTAAAGGCTGAAGCTGAAAAAAAAAGATAAATATTATTACAAGAAATCAGTTAGTTTGTTAAATACTATTTACTTACTCATCATTGTATAATATCTAAAGACGCACATTACTTTTAACACTTTAAGTCGTATAACAATGAAAAATCCTATTACTGCTAGTTTCTATACAAAAACATAATAAAATAAACTAGCAAACTAATTGCAACTAAAAGCCATTGGTACGCTAGCGCTACATTAAGTTACCTTGGAGATCTCAAACAACACGAACGAACCACGAGCGTGGGCGGACGCTTAAACTTTTACTTCAATATAAAATTCGATACGTTCCATCGTAAACACGATATACAGACACAAGTAGCGACGTGAAAAGAAAGATATATTTTATAAAAAACTCAACTAGCAAGCGCACGTAGAGCACACCGAGAACGACATACGATTCGTTTGTTATTTTATTTACACTCTACTCACAATACTATTAAACATCGAAGATATTTGACTTTGACTTTTGATTCTAAGAAGTCAATGTTTGCATTCACTGTTAAAACTTGTCACTGTTGTCATAATATTTTACTTTGCACTTTATTATGTGAGAATGTAATGGTTGTTTGTTCAAATCTTCATTGGGGTTATCGAAGGTATCTGCTTAAATAAATTATTATTCATGTTTCGTCGAGCAATTGCTGCGTTCGTCTTGGACGATATGTTTGTTTAAACGTTGGAGTTATGGAGTTTGTGTTTGTGTTAACAATGTTAGGTGTTGTGATGAAATATATTAGTGTTTTTTACTTTTACTTGTTACTTAGTTTTAAAACATAGATAATATAAGTTTATTCTGAAATAATAATAAAATTACATAATTTCAACTTCAAGTCAAGTCAAATCGAATTAGTTTCACTTTGCACTCAGCATACAGCAGGGAAGGAAACTTAATGTTAAAACACTCCGTTCCTAATTTTTCGCCAAATTTTTGGAGGCATTGTGTGTTGAGTGGCGGAACTCAACGTCGCGCTTTATTTAGACACTAGAGCAAAGAAATGAAAATAAAAATTTAAATAATTATTTCATTTAATCGAGTGGGGATTGAACCCACAACCAGTCGCGTTTACAGTCACACACTTGTACCCCAGCGCTACGACTGGCCCCATATTAATATTCTCTTTTAGATATAATTGTAAAAAAGACAGTCAAATTCAATACTAAAAATACATTTCAAATACTAATCCATAGTTCAAATAAACTAACAATATCCATTATTACTCACGAACTAAATCACAGAAGTTTCCATTGAAAAGACAATGGAGTAATTTAAGCAATTTATATCTCTATCGACATTCACATTCCCAGCACTAAAACTTGGTTCATCGAAACATTTAATAGTGGTTATTACCGGTTAATTTGACGAAAAAGTGCATTAGAGTACCGTGAGGATAAAACTATTTGAATATACAGCTTTAGTAAAGTGCGTTGGGAGCGCGGCCACTTACAGCGACGATTTGCCTCATTTTCTGTAATCACCTCACTTTATTTAGTCGAATTCTCGGTAGCTGTTGCTGGATGGACTAAATTTTAGTAGTATAATATATATTCAATTCGATAAACTATGGTTTGTTTAAATGGTAATTTTTGTTTTTTGTGTAGTGAAATGGTTGTTTTTGATATATTTAGATGGTGATGATGGTGAATTATATTTATATATAGTAACTTTTTTATTTGACATTTTGTGTTTAAGAATAAACAGACATAGAAGTTTTTTTTAGCTTCAAGCTGTATCCTAAATGTAGCAAGGCATGTAGAAGGGCTTCCTACTTTCGTCGATTTCTTTCGCGTTTTGCCTCGACACAAGAAATCAAAATATTTTTAACATTTTTAATCCACACTTAAGAAAGAGAAATACTTATTTAGAAGACGTATAAAAAATTTAACGTAGCGAGACCCGAACCCACGCCTCCTGGAAATCGAACAGGCATTATATTTCATTTCTTCGAGTGGAAATCGAACCGACAACTTGTCACGTTTACAATCACACACCTGTGCCCCTACGCCACAACTGGCCTCATAGAAGACATAGAAGTCTTAAAAAATATAATGATTTATTGTTTGCCCACTACTATAAATATGAAAAGAAAATATTGTTTGTAGCGAGATAACTACTATTTAATAATATTCACTAAAAGAATTACCTGACTAATTTTCCTTAGGTACGATTTGATGTTTCCTACAGAATTTTATATCAACCTCGGCTGCTTTAAAATTGGTCATCTCTGTTTTCTTTTCGCGTCTTACATCCCCTTTTCTGACTTATCACGGTTTGTTAGACGCCCCAGGAGCATATCCCGAGGGTTCACAAAAAGCGAACCTTTCTTTGAATATTGCAGTTGACTTCAGTAAGTTTAACTTATCATAACTCCAATACGTGGGGTGGAATACTCTTGATCTTTGCTCTTGAAAGCAAATTAAGTAATGAACAAAGGAATTAAATTTCAATTTAAACTTTAGTCTTTTTATCTTGTTTTATATTAAAAATTATATTTATAACAGTTTTTTTGCACCAAATTATAAAAAATACATAGTTTTGTTAATTTTTTGTTGGATTAATATGTAAACGAAATGAAAAATTTGCTACTCTATTGAACACACCATTCCAAACACACAGAATAATCACTCATTATTTTTTATAACTTATCCAGTTGTGGCACAGGAACACAAACGTGGTGCGACAGGTGACAGGTTGTGGGTTTGGTTCCTATTCGAGGAAATTAAATATTTAATATTTTCATTCCTTTGCTCTAGTGCCGAGGTGAAACGCGGTATTGACTTCCGTCACTCAATACATAATGAATCCAACATTCAGCGGCAGGAGCGGAGCGTCTTAACACTATTTACTTTTCTACTTACTTACTTTTCTAAATAAGTATTTTTCTTTCCTAAGTGTGGAATAATAACACTTTAAAAATGTTTAAAAAACTAGGCTCCCTCTGCCTACACTACTAAGTATATGCGGGATACAGCGTGATCGTTAAAAAAAACTTTCCATTAACATCAAATACAATAAATAACAACAAATGTGCGCTCACATGCGAATTGAGCCATTAAAAATAAGAGACGACAATAATATTTAAAACATCTGTATGTTAAACAAGTTCTTAACATCTTTATAGCTATCATTATACAAGTTACAATTTCTCACCTCGCTCTTACGGTTTAGGGCTTAAGCCGAGAGATGGACGTATAGCGAATTGACAAATAAATAATAATTCAATGTATAATGTCAGACATCGTTATATTTCAATGTCAGACATCGCCATTCCTTGTGTGAAGTGTATATTACTCCATATCATAAAATCTAGGGAGTGACAACAGCCGTAAAGTTTTATGTCCAACACCACGTCGACCCGTCTCAATTACAATTACAAATTATTACAAATTTTCAACTCGACCTAAGTGTCATAATACAATATGCTAAAACTTAGCTTACAATGTTTGCCGTTGATTTTATGTTCGAGAAATCTTTTGTATGTGTATTGTAGAACATGCTAATCGGTTTATTTTGCTTCATAACCTTTGGAAGTTGTTGCTAGAATATTTAAAAAAAAAAAGCATTTTTACTTTGCCTTTACAAACAAAACGGCTTACTATGTAATACTGTTCAATAGGTATTTAAAAATGTTGCGTCTATTGTATAATTGTTGTTTCCTTTCAGTTTTTAAATTTTAATGAGCTTTGCTGTTTACTTGTAAATAAATTATAATTCTGTTCACATTCAGAAAAAGGCTTATAATTATGAGTGTTTTTTTCTCTGCTTCACGCTGTACCTCATTTGTAGCACGTTAGACAGAGGGAGGCAAGTGTTAAGATATTCCGCTCCCCACTTTCTATGGAATTCTAGACGCACTGAGTTGAGTGGCGGAACTCAACGCTCCACACCAGAGCGAACAAATGAAAATATAAATTT
This sequence comes from Heliconius hermathena, assembly GCA_013403705.1. Taxonomy (NCBI): domain Eukaryota; kingdom Metazoa; phylum Arthropoda; class Insecta; order Lepidoptera; family Nymphalidae; genus Heliconius; species Heliconius hermathena. The sequence goes on along the minus strand of JAAIXJ010000329.1, from coordinate 213,602 downwards.
AAATAAATATATGATTCCCTTCCAGGCTATCAGCTATTTCGCAATGACCACACTGCTTGGGTTGGCATTTATCTCTGCAACCACATTCCCGCCAGTGTTGTTTTTCTCTCTTCTCCTCAACCTGATGGATCTCTTGAATGTCTCTTTCTAGAGTTGACCTTGCATCATATTATAAATGCTGCAGTTTGAACAATATATCCATGTTACTTATGACTTAATTGAATTTTAGTTAAGTTACCTATGTATACAGGTATTACAACATCATTTTACGTCTTTACTTGATGTTTGTGACGTTATAAATAAACTAGAAAATCTAACTATAGTTTGCCTCCAGCGGAATCTAGGCATGAATCCTGTCCTGCTATTAAGGGTTGTCTCGGAGCACTTTAACCATATGCGTGTCTTATAGCCTGTAATTTGCGACAACGCGCAGTGCTGCTATGTTATGATTTAATGCATGGCACATACGAATCAAAACAACGATTTAACATTCAAAGGACATTAGATATTGCGTGTAAAAGTTGTGGGATAAACGTTGTAGTGGTTTCGGTGGTTATGGGTTTTCCGTCCAATAGGAAAAATATTTGTAGAGGATAAGCGTGTGACTAAAAACGGTAAACATTTAATGTTTTCGTTTGTACGCTCCGGTATCGAGGCAAAGCCTGGCGTTAAACTCCGCAACACAATACCGCCAGAATTTCGCGGAAAGTGTTGCTAGTCTACCCTATAAAGTAAATACAGAGTTAACAATAAAAACATACCCTTCGTAACCACAATAAATAATAAAAATGAAAATGTATATATAAATATATTTTTTTATATTATTTAATAATGAATGACTATATTAAAAGAACATAATATAAACAACCTACAATAATATAACCAATTTCTAGTACCTAATACAGCAAATGCGAACATAAACGTAAACTTAAATAATAAATTAGACTCGTTCGAAATTTTATGTATTTTTTATGTAAAATAATAGGTTTTATGCAGAAGTGTGCACTAACCTCTATTTACATAAAACAAAGCGAAGGGGAACATATGTATGTATGAAGGAGCATATTATTATAGATTTTTAATGTATGCCCCGCATCGACTGAATGTTAGTGTTTCGCTTCGTTTAATTGCTATGAATTACAATATTGGTTTTGCAAAATACTTAACTTATTATGTACTTTTAAAATGAAAATAAAATATATCTATTTTTGTATTTATTTTACGTATGTAACATTTTACTTAGGAAAAGTATTATGATTTAGTGTGATGGTTGGTTGGTGAGCTTGCGTGTTTAGGCAAAAGCAATTGCACTAGATGAGGACTAGTGATGAATATTTGTATGATGAACTGCTATGCCACGAGGCAAAAGCGTGTAACTGAAACGTGGCCAGTTTGGGTTTGATTTCCAGTTGGAGGAATTAATTTTATTTATTAATATTTTTACTTCTTCGTTCTGGTAAACAAAGAAAAAACGCGGCCTTGAGCTCCGCCACTCAATACGCAACGCCTTAATAATTTAGCAGAAAGTGGGAAATGGAGTGTTTTAACACTACATTCCTCACTGGTACTGCCTACCCTGGTATATGTATGCGGGATATAGCGTGAAGCTGAATAGAAATGAATTTAAATATCTTTTGTACATTATAATCAGTAAATAAAAATTATTATTTTAAAGTTTGTTGAACTGTTTCGATTACCATACTTAATGCAGGTTATTTTAACAAGTGTCTGTTGTTTAAATATCCAAAGTCCCCTGTGTAGTGTAAGAGAAATTTTCCAAATATCTATTCTCTATGTATAATATTTAAAAAAAAAAGGTTTGTGTTATTAAATTTGTACTGTAACTTGTAACGAATAAATTCAAAAACTATTGACGATATAACTTTACCAGTGGACTGCTTCTATATCTTCTATATCTATGAGTTATGTCAGCTATACTTATTACAAGCGACCCGCCCGCGGCTTCGCCCGCTTGAACTAAGCATTTATTTTTTTTTTTACATTTTTAAGAGGTGCGGGTTCAAAACCCGTTACGTTTAAATTTTCATACGTTTTCTTATTAAGTATTAAGCATTTATTTCTTTATTATGTTTTTATATTATTATATAATTTTACGAACATTTCAATACATATTAGTTTATATCATAATTTCAACAACTTGATGTAAATCCTACAACTTCCTTGTAAATTTAAAATAGGTATTAGTGATTTTTTTTTATATAATATTGTACGTTTGATGTAAGTTTTATACCATTTGTATAATTGTCAACATTCCTAAGGCTTAAATGAATTTCTCAAATAAAAAATAGGCCTTACGCCCTGATCGCTTCATATTGCATCCGTGTGAATCCGGGGTGGGTCGTTAGCAAGAAATAATGGTGATATAAACATGACAAAATATTGGTGAAAAGTAACTTTATTATAAAAATACAATATATTATTTTTGATGACCTAAATATCTCATTTATTTAAATTAAACATCAAATTTATTCTGTCCCTGCAATTTATTTTATGATATTGGATAAAACTTCGACTTTTCTTTTTACACTCGAACTTCTGCATCGGAAGTTGTCAAATTTAACACATTATTACGTTTTATAAGCGATAAAGTCTCCTCCACAGAATTGGGTATTAGCCACTAGCAAAAATTTTAATAGAATTTGGCCGAAGTGGTGTTAAAAAGAATAAATAATTGTATAATCAAAGTTCATTGCCAGTTTTGTCGTTGGTAATGTATTCAATTTGCAGTTATCGTTCAGATTATCACTTGTTGTTATTTATTTATATGAAAATATTTTAATTTTATTTTTTACTATATGTCGTTTAATAGCGGGGACAAATTTAATTTTTGAACCAAACCGGAATCAAACCGGATTCTAAATAAACTTTATTTAGTGTAGATGACGTTTTTTGCGAAAAGAAAATTGAAAACATCATCATTGAGGCCATCGTGGCGCAGTGGCACAAGCTCATCGTTTATGGGATCGATTCCCACTCGGGGGAATGAATTATTAATATTTTCATTTCTGATAACAAGGCGAAGCGCAGCGTGGAGTCCCTCAACATGCAATGCTGCGAAAGTTCGGCGGAAAATAGGGAACGGAGTGTCTTAACACAAGGTTCCCTCTGACTACCATACTATATGTGGGATATCAATGATGAAAACATTAGGAGCTGTTTTAGTTTTATTGCCAAGAGAGATCATGGCTCTGTCGTTATGTATAAGAGCGAAAGCTATGATCATGTGCTCTTAATATTTGACATTTAATAGTGTTTTGTTTTAAGTCTAGTCAATTTTTTTTATCCTAGAAGATACTTCACCGTCTCAAGACAAAAAATCCATAAAAAGAGAGAAATGCGTAAATTTAGAAGGAAAATCGTCAAATATTTCATATTAAGCGATTTTCCTTACTTTCCTTATTACGTTAAAACATTAAATAATCTGTTCAAAAAGATGTAGAGAGAAGAAAATAATTTTGCTAGCTTATTAAGTAGTACGAGTACCTAAATTAAATGTTAAATTTAATATTGACCATTAAGTTATGTGCCCCAGCCTAGTTAAGGGTAGTCCCAGAACACATCGTCTCGACGTCGCCGCTGGTCGTAGAAAAACATCTTCCCCTGTTTAAAATTTAATCAACCAAACACCTGGACAGAACGAACGCTCGCTAGTGACTATACAAAACGATAAAAAAAGGGCACCAATTTTTGAATCATCAGAAAATGTACTAAAGCTAGACAAATGCTGAAACGCGTTCCATCCGACTAAAACGTGATATGACTCCCAATTTATTTAGGGTGTGTACCCGTTATACAACAGAGTAACGTCAGTAATGTACTGTACTGGTACAAATAAATGTTAAAACAGGAGTATGTAGGTACGGTCCGAACGAACATAAAATTTATTTATTATTGTGCAGGCGCGAGCACGCACGTCTATTTCGTCGGCAAATTTATTGTAAGCCGATTCAGCTTTGCACAGGGTAGGGTACGCTGGTGTTTCAGTCAAATCAGCTTTTGTTATAATTAATTGTATTACCCAGGCCCCATAATCCTTTTATAAAGTATTTCTTCATATACAGTACTAATACTTAACTTTTGTATCTGGTGTTAGAAATATACCACTATATTTTACTCGAAATCTTTTAAAATAAGATACTGTAGACACACCCGAAACTGTCTCGGAATATATTTCAAATAAATTCAAAGCCAGCGTGCCATCTTTGGGTAATAAAGAAGGATGTGCATCGTAAACTTCAATGATACACGCAGCGTCTCACAATGGAACAAAATATGAAATGTTATCGGAAAGTTTGAAAAACAGTGCTGTGCCCGTTACTTGGCTTTGTTTGAAATGTAAATAACGCCTTTGTCGTTTCGAATTTGTTAAAGTTTAAAGTTTTAAAATGAATAGAACTTTTAAATTATGATTGCATTATATAGGTACTACCTGACATGGATAAACATTTGTTTATATATAACTTACATATTAAGATTATTATTCAGATTATTAAGTATTAAATAAAAGTTTTGGAAATAAAGTACCTATTAACCCAGTGATCAGCAAGTAGTTTTAAGTGGGGTCCGGATAATGCGAGAAAAAAATTATAAGGTTCAAAAAAACCTTTAATTGTTTTAATTTTATTAATATCTTACCTACTACCACACATATTGATTTATACTTGACCGCGGTCGTCGTGGCGCAGGCACAAGTGAGCAAGTGCAAAACGCGACGGTTGTGGGTTTCATTTCCATTCCATAAAATGTTCAATGGTCACTGTCGTGGCGCAGGGATGCGGGCGATTTGAACGCGACGGTTTGTGGGTTCGATTACCACTTGAGGAAATTAAAAGCGAGGAAATGAAAATATGAAATATTTTGAAAGGCAAAGTTTAGTTTTGTCAGTATATATTAAGAATTGGGCATTATGGAAATTTTAAAATTATTTCCCTTTTTCATATTAGAAAAATAAATGGCTGCAAATGAAAAAAAAATCTGAAAAATATTAACTGTCTCAACATACATACAATGATAAGAAATGAGAAATGAGTGGCGTATGAAGTGTTTCAAGTTTTTACATAATATTAATATGGGGCATTCTACTTGAAGTGGACAGGGAAAAAATCGAGGTATCCGAATTTGATTATAATTTTGATATGTAAGACTTAAATCAACACAATATTTTTTTTATAATAAATATAGCGTTTATTTTATGAGTTAAAGGGCAAGTTCAATGTCATCAGTTCGTGCTATTATCTGGTTAAAAAATAACAAATAAATAAAGAATTTGAATAGAATCATTATGAAATGAGATTTTTAATATAATATAATAGTATTTTATTTTTATCTTTTAGCTTCACTCTGTTTCACATCTAGAAGGGTAGGCAAAGGGAACCTGGGAACCTAGTGTTACACTCGTTCCCATCAAGACACTTCCGTTCTTTCGGAATTCTGGAAGCTTTGCGTGTTGAATGGCCTCAACTGGACCTCAACGTCGCTCTTTGCCAAAGCGAATAAATGAAAACATTAAATTGTTAATTTCTTCAAGTGGAAATCGAACCCACAAGCTGTCGCGTTGAAATCCCTGCGCAACGACAAACCTTCCTTAGGCTTAATTTTACAAACGAGCAGTAGTAATAATTTAGACCAAGACTATTAATTTAAGATCAGTAAGTTTAAATTTAATATTCCTTTATTTTTTTAAATGTTCTACTGCTTTTTGATAATAATAATTAATATGTATATAAAATCTCTCAAATGTGAGTCAGTTCCGCCAAAAAATGGTTCCGTACCTATTTTATGATTACAAGTTTAGTTTACGTCCTTAATAAATATACTTATTTTTATACAATGAGCTATAAATATCAGTTGATTTATTTATTAATAATAATATTTTCCTTTTTTAATTATTCCCGACTGCTAAGGAAGGGTTATGTTTTTCGCGCGTATCTTGTATGTATGTAATATTCTTTATTACCTCATATCTCCAGAACCGCTGAACGGATTTATATATTTGAGATATCGTTAGATTTGTATTAGTAACCCAAGTGTTCTTAGATAGGTGACGTTATAAAAAAATAATCATGTCGGCTGTGGGACGCTATTGGACTTAGTGGGAAAAAAATTCATTTCGAATACCACAATATGAGTATCAAATTCAAGAGCTCAATACGAGGATTTCAAAAAGGTATATCATGATTATCATTACTATAATGAATCCTAACAAAAAATTGAAAAATAAAAAAATATTTGTAAAAACAAAAACCCCGACNTAACTTTATATAAATAAGTTAAAGTAATAGAGATCTCACACTCAAGAAGTGTAAAATTGCAATCACTTGTTCCTTACTAAACCAACTTTTGCCCTGTATAATTCGAACAAGCGACAGCACGATAGCAGGATAGACAAGGGGAACCCAGTGATAAGAATCTTCCTTCGCCACTTTCCACCCAACTTTCGAAGCCACAGCCGCTGCGTTTACGGCTCGATGTAAAATGGAAATCGGAACTCTCACTTATATTTTATTTATGTTTAACTTACCAGGGTGGCATATTCACATAAGCGACAAAGCCCTTGTATTAGATATAAAAAAAGCTTTATTTATTATCAGAGAATGATCTAGATACCGTTTGTACCACAACTGCAAGTTCATCAAACCATCAATTATTTTTGTTGTTAGTTAGTGAATCTTCACTATCTATATTAGCTTCAGATCATAGTAGGCAATTCGAACGAACTGAAACCCAAATTCCACTAGGCAGGTATATCTTATGTTCACCAGTTTCTCTATTAATATGTATAATAGAGTATACATTTAACTGTCCCAAGTCATTTGAACATTACTTTTCCTTCTGATGGTACTCATTCAAGGAAAAAAGTTATAGTTGTAGTTAAGAAAACTGCTATACATGTGAAACGAATAGATACAAAGTGGCTTCATAAAAAAACATTTATAAGAAGACCAGATATTGCAGGTAAAACTTTCTCGCCTTCACTGGAAACTCTAGTCCAGCAAACTAATTTGTATCACATGCAAATACAAGGTACTTCATATTCCTTCCAAATCAGGGATCGGGATACATATGTCTGTATATTGAATGTAACAGTGCCTGTTTGATGAAATGATGGATGGACATTCTCTTGGGACAAAAGGCAGATGCAAGAACTGCATACAATGTCAAACAAAATGTATGTGTATAAAATGTAATGTATGTCTCTGTCTTGTCGAAGGTCGTGATTGTTTTAATGATTATCATACAAAATCTGTCTACTCAATAAGCTTAAAAATGAACGATTATATTTTTAGTGTCATTTTTGATCATAGATTTTATGATTTTCGATCTCAGTTTTGACTGATTTGTAATAATAAGTGGCTTGTAATAATAATTTACTTATATTAAAGTTAAAGTATATATACTATCTTATATAGTCTTTGATTCTTTATTCTGTTTATTGTTTAAGTTTGCTCTGACCTGAAATGTTCAATTTGATTTAGATCATGTTTATTTTTTTATTACTTTGTTCTGAATTGTTATGACTGTGATTAAATACTAAAATAAATAAAGTTTTTATTTACTACTGAAGATGACAATGTCTCTTTTAATGCACATATGAATGACTTTGGATAATAAAACTCGATCGATGAAGGTGACAATGTGCATTAAAAGATACGTCCTATATTTAAAAAACTATATAAGTTAGATTTTCTAAAATATTTTTTCCAGGTTCTTGATACTCTTTATATTCATAATTTATAACAACTACAACAGATATTAAAAAGAAAAATGTTTTCCAAGTATATGGTTAAAAAAAATCTTGATAATTTTGTAAGTTTACATTTGTGTCAATAAAAATATATTAAAAATAAATAAATAATATGACATATTATTTTTGAAAAGCCTCAGAAACTTTGTATTGACACGATTTAAACGCGATGGTTGTAGTTCGATTCCGTCTTGGGGGAATCATTTTATTGAAATTATGTTCGTTTCACTTTGGCAAAACACGTCATTGAATTCCGAAACTCTACCCACAATGTAGGAAGAGTACGATTTCCGGGGCGCCTCGATTTAAAACTACTTTTAGGTTCTACACGTCAAAATAAAGTGAAAATGAAGAATTCTTCGTTTGCGAGATATCGACTATCGATTTTTTTTTATTTCGTTTTTTGCAAATATTTCAATTTGACAATTTTTGTAGGGTATATATGTCAAAATAAAGTGAAAATGAGAAGTAGAAAAATTGATATCTTGCTTTGTTACAAACTGTGCGCAATTTTTTTAAAAATGGAACAGTCATTTTTTTTTTCATTTTTTCATATATAAATATAAAACATACAAAATATAAAAAATAACGATATTTATCCTTAGGTATTTTTATTCTATTAAAAACTAGGTTTTTTTGTAACCAGGGGGGTTAGGTTGGGTTAGAAACAGCTTTCTCCGGTGAGAGGCTTTTTTTCCTGGCCGGAGTCGTGGGACCTGGACGCGATGTCTCTGGCATCGGTCTATTGCCGGCGTCGGGGCCTCGCGTCTGGGGAACCGGCAAGCCCAGCGCGCGCCGAGGAGGAGCGGGAAGCCGCGATAGAAGTATGGGAAACCCAGCTGGCAACACCATCTGCCGGCTGGTTGACGATCGAGGCTGTTCGTCCAGTCTTCCGTCAGTGGTTAGCGCGGCGTCACGGCGTCCTAACCTTCCGCACCACACAGGTGCTCAAGGGGCATGACTGCTTCGGGGGTTACCTGTGTCTGATCGCTGGGAGGGAGCCCGACTCCCGCTGCCACCACTGCGACGATTGCCTCGATGAGACGGCCCAGCACACGTTAGAGGTGTGCACAGCCTGGGCGCCTCAATGTCGCACTCTGCGTGACGTCATAGGGGACGACCTCTCCCTGCCGGCTGTGGTCAAGGCAATGGCCGGTAGCGAGACGTCATGGGATGCGGTCTCCTCCTTCTGCGAGGCAGTGGTGCTCGAGAAGGAGTCGGCGGAACGGGCGAGGGAGGCTTCTGCCGAACTCGCCATCCGCCGCAAGAGGCCGGGTCTCCGGAGGGCGGCATACGATCGCCGCCTTCCGCCCTAACGAGCCAGAGGGCGATCAGCTTGGGGAAGCTGGCCGTCTACTAACCTGGCCCGAGTAGTCGCGCGCAGGTTGCTCCCGCGCGCTACTCTGAGCAGGCCGTCGAGGGTACCCATACACCCTTGACTCCGCGACGTGCCTTTGCAGGCTCCCGCCGCCGTGTTTCGCGGAAGACTATTGTCCCCGTGTCTCGCGGGCAGTGGCGGTTGAGGAGGAGCACCGTGAGGTTTTAGTGGGTATTCGGACGGCCTACATCTGCTAGTCCGCGAGTCTGACATAACCCGCTCGAGTCCCCACTCGGGCCGGTATCCGTAACAGAATTTCCTCACGATAAAAAAAAAGATTAGAAACAGTTGTTTTATACAATGTTTTTTATAGAAAATTAAATTTCAAAGCGAAAATACCTCTTGCTATTTTTGCAAAAAACAAATATATTCTAAGATATTTGCAAAAAATAAATATTTTTTTAGTTTTTCGATAATCGATATCTCGCAAACGAAGCGAAATATCGATTTTTTTTATTCTTCATTTCACTTTATTTTGACGTGTGGAACCTATAGGTAGTTTCAAATCGCGGCGCCCCGGAAATCGTACTCTTGCCGACTTTAATTAAACTTGAATATTTGATACTAATTTCAAATTGATACATCTTATCTCTATTGAGACAAATGCTCTTGACAGAAGAACAGACTGACAACAAAGTGATCCTTTAAGGGTTTCATTTTATCCTTTTGAGGATCCTTACAGAATCTTAAAAAATAACGTAAATTTAAAACGAAAAAACAAAATACCTATATAGTATCTATAATATAAATATATAATATGTGTAAATTTTAAAATATCCTTCATCTGACAATTTTCTTTTATTCTACAATACACATTCAAGTCGTTTTTATTCGTCGTAATTGATTTTTATATTTTAGAAATTAAAAACGCCTATCCTACTCCATAAACTAAAATGTTTATATAGTTTTTGTTGGTGTAAATATACAAAATAATAATAATAACAAAATATATGCTTTTGCTAAATCTCCATGAATTACGACATGCACTGACTGTCAACGGCGTATACTATTATTATCATCAGTTTAAGTGATTTACTACTATAGTTTCATACAAGCAAAACAAATACACAGCGAGAGCAAAATGAAAATAGAAGTTACTCGTTTGAATAAAGACTACGAACAATTTAAATGAATTTTATGATTCTTTTATTACAACGTTCCGGGTTGAGAATTACGTACAAAAATAAAGTTTCACCGCTAATAAAATGTTTTTTGTTGCAACTGTAGTGGTAGGGCTTGTGTGTAATAATGTCAGCATATAAAAATAAAATAAATTTAAAAGTTTCTTTTGTAATATTTTTATAATATAGTTCTAAGTAAAACACACACACACACACACACACACACACACACACACACACACACGCACACGCAAACGCACACGCACACGCACACGCACACGCACGCACACACACACCCACACACACACACACACAGATTTCAAATTATACGATAAGGGATATTAATATTTGGTGCTGGAAAACAGAAAAATGTGTAGTGAATCCACAAAAAAGTATTCAGCTACACGCTGTATCCCGCACACAACAAGGTAGGCAAAGGGAACCTAGTGTTAAGATACTCCGTGCCCCACTTTCCGCAGAGTTCTGAAGGCGTTGCGTGTTGAGTAGCGGAACTCAATGCCGCGCTTTGCCTCGACACCAAGAGATGGAAATATAAATGTAATTTTTTTTTTTATTTCGTCCATTGGGAATCGAACCCACAACCAGTCGATTTTACAGTCACATTTTGTGCTCCTGCGCCACAACTGGCCTTAAAAAACGTTCAAATCGTAACTTATTTATACTTATAATAAAATTGTAATCGGTGTCTGTACATGGATATATTAGGTAAATTGTTATGAAACATTTGACTACCTGTCCGTGCGTTTATGACTATTGTATTTTAGCAATCTTTATGTTGATTTTATTTCAATCGGCTCAAATATAAAAATATACCACTTTAAAGAACGTTGTTCGGCAAAATTGCTACAAATAATGATTTAATTGAATTGATTGAAACTATATTTTTCATTGTAGGTTTAGAAATTGTGATTACAATGATAATATTATTAGAAAACGAAAGCAATGCAGATAAGTAAATTAACAACAGCACACAAACGGGTCGCTAGTAACTTTAGTAAATCGCCAGTTGAACTTTACAAGTTTATAATTACACTAGGTCAATATCTGCAGTGAATTTTAAAGAAACAAACAAGAGAGCCAGTCACGATTAACTTCCAGAACAATCTCAAAGTAAATGCAAAGTTCCCAACGGATCAAACTATCTCTACAAAGTTGGTGAACGCAATAATTATAGTATTTTATAAGTACTAGAGGCAATCAATTATATTTTTATCGTAAAAAAATCTATCGACTAGTCGTTAGCCCACCAACACACTTGCTTTTAATGATTAAACAAAATCATTTTGTTATTTCGGGAAAAACTTATTGGTATATATATATATAGGTACAACAGCATCAATCATTTTTTTCTTCATTGGTAAGAAAATGAATTATTATTCTCTAAGTGTATACGGTCTCGCTTGAAAAAATGTGTGAAAAATTACCTCAATTACCTCTAATGATGGTATGACGCCATGTTCTATAGTCATTTTCAGAAGCCATCACGTAAATTGATATTGCTTTATAACTTTTTTTCATTATTCTATCAACTGTATCGTGCAAATATGCGTTAGAGTTAAAAGTTTCTGATAAAGATAGATATATTTCTTGATATTTGTTAAGATAACGTTCATGTTTCGCAGTTACAACTGTTAAAATGGTTAAAGAAAAAAATCTTAAAAACATTTTTTTACTTTAGTTTAAGTAAACAAAGCGCAAAATAAGGTATTTCGCTTTGAAAATCAAAATACAGTACCATATTTAAAAATAATCTATTAATTAAAATAGTCAATTTGACATATTCTCAATTAAGTAGAATATAACTACTATTAACTTTAATCGCGACCTTAAAAGCTATTCGGAACCTAATTAACTTCGAACCGGACTTGTAGCGGGAGCTGCACTAATAAACAAGAGGTAAGATGAAAGGGCGGCATATAATATGGCATATAAAACCTTTCAAGTAAATATTGGTCGGACTAATTATCATAAAAGTACCTGTTTACGTTAGTCGTGGGCCCATTACCCAACAGCTGTCATTATGGATGATTGTCGATAAGGCAGAGAGCACGCCACCCACGACGATCCCGCACAACTTTATACTACTCTATACTAGCGTCATACCGGTAAAAGATTGCAACTTACATCTATCTTATCAGATAATCCATGGATACATATAAGCGTTAATTGGTTGTATATTTATTACTTTATCTACCTGTTTCTTTATCTTGCTCTTGTGGTACAGGGGCACAAGTGTGTGGCTGTAACGCGGCGGTTGTGGGTTTGAATTTATTAATATCAGCATTTCTTCGCTCTGGCACCAAGGCAAAAACCCGGTGTTGAGTTTCGTCACTCAGCACCCAATGCTTCTAAAAAATTCAATGGAAAGTGGCGAATTGAATATCTTAACACTAGGTTTTCCCTCTGCCTACTCTTCTATATGCGGGATACAGCGTGAAACATTTTTTTATTTACCTATTAATCGATATTCAAAAGAAAAATATAATACCCACTTAAAACAAGAATCTTGCATTTTGACAACGCTCAAACCGACCGAGATCATTCGGCATTACCAAGTGAATGATAAGAAGAGTAACGTGCAAAAGTTGGCTCGTAAATTTCTTGAGAACGTCTGCTACGTCTCAACCGATCGGAACAATCTGATTATTCTTCCGACAGTTCATCTGGATTTATTGGACGAATTTTATATTTTACAACAATTTTTACTCTAGCATTTATGTTCGTAACGAGGCCAGTCGTGGCGCAGGGGCACAAAGTGTGACTGTAAAACCGACTGGTTGTGGGTTCGATCCCCACTCGAGGAGATGCAATATTTACTTAAATTTATATTTACTTACATTTATATTTCCATTTCTTCGCTCTGGTGTCGAGGACAAGCGCGGCGTTGAGTTCTGCCACTCAACAAGCAATGCCTCCAGAATTCGGCAGGAAGTGGGGAACGTAGTGTCTTAACACTAGGTTTCCTCTGCCTACCGTGCAGTGTGCGGGATACATCGTGAAGCTGATTTAAATTCAATTAAATTTTTCATATTTTTAATAGCTTTAACTAATACTTGAATCTTTAATGGATATCTAAAGGAGATAAACTTGGATAATTATAGAGAGCTGTAAGTAAACTAACTGAAGTTTTTTTATCGCGTTTAGTAATAATGATGTCACGATAAAAATCAATTGTAGATGTGGTTCATCTCAGGAGCCAGGTAATAACGGTTATTGAAGGTGCCCGCGGGCGGCTTCGTTCCGTGACCTCGTCTTATGCTGCCCAATGGAATTCGAATACAAAGTATATTTTTTGTTTATTTTTTTTTATATTTTTGAGGCACTTACTGTTAGTATTGTAATAGTTTATTATTCACTTTTCAGTCATATCGATTTTTTGCATATTCGATAGTACAAACTTTTAGGTTATTTGCTATTCTCGATTTAGCTGAGAAGGATACTTAAATGTGAAAAAACTTTTGATGTTCCTTTCCTTATGAACAACAACAAATAAATAAGTTTCTTGAGTAAAATAAATATTCAAGTTACAATGTACGGTGTTATTACATGTTTCATATATTATATATTAAAGAGTCGGTCCCCACTCGAGGAAATAAATTATTATTTATTAATATTTTTATTGAAGTCATTCGTCCCGCAGTGGCACAAAATATGCCTGTGAATAGACTGGTTGTAGGTTCGATCCCAACTCGAGGAAATGAAATATTTACTATTATTTATATTTTAATTTATTCGCTTTGGTGTTAAGGCAACGCGCGGAGTTGAGTTCCGTCACTGAACAGGCTTTAGGCTGAATTCTGAAGGCATTACGGCCTTCAGAATTCAGTCTTGGGTACGTCGAACGAAAGAGTGATGAAAGAATGGCAAAAAAAAAATATGATGGAAATGTGAGCGGTAAGAGAGGCAGTAGGGGACCTTGGCTGACCTTCAAATCACAATATCAAAGATACGAAGCAGGGTCACGTACAAAACATGAGGATTCCGGAGGAGAAAGAGATAAGTAGAGTCAATTGCATTTGGCGTTCTGTTACCTCTGATTACCCCATTAGGGATACAGAGTGAAGCTAAGTTTAAAATAAGTAATTAAGAAAGTAATATTTTCATTTCTTTCCTCTGGCACCAAGGCAAAAGCCCGACGTTGGTTTCGCCACTCAATGCTCAAATTGCCTCGAAAAATTCGGCAGAAAATGAGGAATTGAGTTTCTTAACACTAGGTTCCCTCTGCCTTCCCTTCTGTGTGCAGGATACAGCGTGAAAAAAAAAACTTATATATACTTTTACGTTAAATAATATTTAAACTAAACTAAACTATTAATAAAAATCTATTTACAATTTAACAATTGACATAATATTACAATAAAAGTTACATAACTTGGAATACATCCACAACTACTGTAATAAAGTTAGAAGTGCTTCCCGTTCGGTGACAACCGCATCCCCCGAGCTACTGTACGCGACAGGCAATTCACGAACATGGTACCAACTTCGTTACGGGAGTAACCTGGCCATAGAAAAACGTGAATACAAGATAAATGCTGCGTGAAACCGTTTCCATATTGTAAGAGATCAGTCAAACCGCTAAAAGCTCTAAATGGCTAGTTTTATAAGTGCTACAAATGTAGTTTTTTTTAGCTTACAATATTTTGTTAAATTTACGTAGATGGTATTATTGAGGAAAATAAATTTTACATTTGTAGGGATTTTAATAGCATAACAGGATATGTAGCGCGAATTTAGTGTTAAGACACTCAGTTCCCATTAAGGTACTTTCGTTCCCCACTTTCTGCCGAATTCTGGTGTATTGCGTGTTAAGTGGCGGAGCTAAACGCCGCTACGAGTAAACCTTGTAACCAGAGCAAGATAATTAAAATATTGAATATTTTATTTCCTCAAGCGGGGATCGAACCCACAACCTGTCGCGCTTTTGTGTTCATGCGCCACGACTGAAGCTATATTGATAAAAACTACATTTTTTATTACATAAGAGATTTCCAATTTTAACCTAATAAACAAGAAAAAAAACCTGTATAATTTATATCATTATACCAATATAATAATTTTGTCCAACACATCCTTAAATGTTCTTGGAATATTCTTACAAACAGAATATCAAAGTATCAAATAACGATAAAAAAAGTGTTGAATACAAAAAATGAACACTCTTAGTTTTAAAGAACATTTATTCATTGACCTTCCACCGATTCGATAACAATTAAGGTAGAATTTAAGCTGCAGTGGATTTTAAACAGCCATTTCTATTGGGGCTTACTATAATAAAATTAAAGGTCACCCCCACATTGTAGAGTGCAACTGTTTTTATGAGATTTTTTATTCAGTTCATTTGGGAACCTTGTTTTATGGCCACTGTTATTTGACACCTAATTACTTACGTTTTATGCTTATTCTTGAAACTGATGCGGCCATTTCTTTTTATTGTTTTATTCGTCGAATCCCTGTGGTCTCTTATTTGCAAAAAGTTTTTATGCGTCCCTAAAATAAACTTTATTATGACACCAACGCAACAATGTATCCCACGTCGTTTAGTGTGTTTTGATTTAGATGCAATCTTTACTAGCTGACTTATAGCCTCGATGTCAATCCCTAACATCAATATTTTCATGTAAATTTCGAAATCTGTTTGGTCAAAATTCAAGAAAAACACCTGCACGCTGTATCCCGCATACAGCAGGGTAGGCAGAGGGAACCTTGTGCTAAGACTCTCCGTTCCCCGCTTCATTCGATTTTTTCGAGGCATTGCGTGTTGAGTGGTGGAACTCAATGCCGAGCTTTTGCCTTGGTGCCAGAGCGAAGAAAAGAAAATATTAATAATTAATACCCTAATAGATAATGGGTTTCGAACACACAACCGTCGCGTTAGTCACACCCTTATGCCCCTGCGTCACGACCGCCTCTTTTATCATACGGAGATTCTTGTTTTTATCAAAACAAAAACAAAAAATATATCTCCATTTACAAAATAAGCGATTTGTCGTACGTTTCCCTGGTTATGTTGAAAGAAAGATGACTAAAGACGCACTTTATATTCGACGAAATGCATCGAATGGGCGGCAGTGAATAATTTCATTTCATTTATGTTTTTCTAGGGCACCGTCGTCCTCATTATAGGTTGACGTTGAATGATTATCAGAGCTCGAAGAAAAATACCGTGTTTAACCCTCGCAGTTTACGGTTTAATTTCTATATGTAAAAAGTGTGACCAATCGATGAGTGGAATGGATCTCGAAATGAATTGGTAGCGTCAATTACTTGACTTGGCTCTTTGTTTTTACAGTACACAAGAAAATAACATATTATAATACGTTTTTTATATGTAGTGTAATATATATACAATATTTACTACTTTAGGCCGGTCCCGACCAGTCGTGGTGCGGGGGGAACAGAGTGTGACTGTAAACGAGACTGGTAGGTTCGAACCCCACTCGAAGAAATGCAATATTTATATTTCTATTTCTTCGATCTGGTGTCGAGGTAAATTGCGGCGTTCAGTCCACCACTTAAATACCTCCAGAATTCGGCGGAAAGTTGGAAAACGGAGTATCTTAACACTATACTCTAGTGTCAGTCTTAACACATTAGAGTTCCTCTGCCTACCCTGCTGTGTGCGGTTTGAACAGGAATCGAACCCACAACCTATCACGCTTACACACAACTATACCCCGACGACGACTAGTAAAAACAATACAGACATAGAAAATATTATTAATAATTTACAACACAAAACAAACTAATATCAATCTGGGCCTTTATTCATTATAATGTTGCCAACAATAGCAAATACCAGTTAATAACTCATACAAATAAAACAACCCACATATAATTTTTTTGCAAGACCCATACAATAAACCGTAGACGTGCACTGTCTTTGTTGCGGAAGCGGATGTTAGTCGGCGTATCCGGTGTAACAAGGCACTAAGCCAACAGTTGCGTGACAAAACCGCTTGTGAAAATAACCATAATTAGTTAGTTACACTGTAATATTAAATTAGTAAGGGTAAAATGAGTGGAATATAAGAAATTTAATAAAATAAGTAGAGGTTGGTGTAGCGCAGTGGAACAACTGGGCTGTAGCGTGACTTTTTTGTATTTTTTTTTGTGGGTTCGTTTCCTACTGGGGGCACGATCATGTTTAATTTATATTTATTTATTTTCCTACTCTAGCAAATGAATCGCGACGCGGAGAGGTTCGTCATTTAATAAACGAATTCGTCAGAAAATGGGATACGGAGTGTCTTAACGTTAGGTTCCTTTTGCCTACCCTGCTGTGTGGAATATTTGCATTAGTTGTGAATTCGATTATCATTTTGGACAAATTATCGGTTTTTTTTAGTTTACTTTTGTAAGATAAAATAAAATGTAACTTAAGGTATCGTCGTCCAACACGCTGTATCTTTAAATTGACGAACAGTGGAGAACAGTATATTTTAAAAATTAGACTAGGTCAATTTTCATTTCAGCCGACTGTTTATAATCTGATGTTGACAATCGATATTATAAGATTGTTTGAACTTTGATCTTTTCGTTATAAAATATTCGCAATTTAAATATTTAGTTTTTTTCTTTATTTACTTTTAGTAAAACTTTAGAGTAGGTACATATTTGTCTTTGTACCGTAAGCCAAAAATGAAAGTTCTATTAATCTTTAAGAAGAAAAATCAATATGCTTGACGCAATAAAATTATTTTTATTTAAATTAATACCCAGTCGTGGTGCAGGAGCACAAGCGTGTAAATGCGACAGGTTGTGGGTTCGATGTCCACCTGAGGAAATAGAATATTTAATATTTCCATTTCTTGGATCTGATTTCGAGCCAAAGAAGGGTATTGAGTTCCGACAATCAACATTCAATGCCTCCAGAATTGCCCTCCCTCCTTCTCTCCCTCCCTCTGTCTATTCTGCTGTGCGGGATACAGCGTGAAGCTGAAAAAATATACGAGTAACATATACAGTAATACCAAAGAACGTTTAATAGATGAAAAGAATTTGTAAGTAGCACGGCGGGAAGCTTTATCAAACCTAACAATCCCTACTGGCTTCTGACGACCTCTTTTTCTTGATATAATTAAGTTTTAAATGCTGTTTGCCATGTTTTTCTTTGCGAGAGGAAGTCATTTAAATTTAATAACATTTTCAATTGTCAATATGATTGTAGATTTTATATACTTTTTTTAAAATTCTCGTTACATCCCGCATGTAGCAGGGTAGGCAGAGGGAACATCCCCACTTTCGCAGATTTCTGGATTGCGCATTACGTGGTGACTGGAACTCAACGCCGTACTTTGCCTCAATACCAGATATAAATGAAAATATTAAATATTTAATTCCCTCGAGTGGGAATCGAACCCACAACTGGTGCACCTGCGTCACGACCGACCTCAATTTTCAACTTTTTAACTTAATACAAATTATATCTTACAACTTATAGAATGGAGCAGTGATCGACTAGGATGATTATCACTTAATAGAAAAATGTCTTCAAGATGTCTTGCGCATTGCGTGTTGAGTGATGGAATTTAACGCCGTGCTTTGCCTCGATACCAGATCGAAGAAATGAAAACATTAAATATTTAATTCTCTCGAGTGGGAATCGAACCCATAACTTGTGCACCTGCGCCACGACCGACCTCAATTTTCAACTTTTACTTAATACAAATAATATCTTACAATTTTATAGAATGGAGCAGTGAATGATTATCACTTAATAGAAAAATTTCTTCAAGATATCGTAAGGTGGCGAAATGGGTCAGCGTCAGATTATTAACCTGATAGTCAAATCACACGACAGAACGGCAATATTAGTATTTTCCTAATGCTATATACAAAACGCGGCGTTGTGCTACGCCAATTAACACGCAATATTTCGATAATTTGACCGAGTTTTGAGAACGGAGTGTTATAACACTAAGTTCTCTCTGCTTATACAAAAAAATAAGCTTTCACATGACCTAACAACTCACTTAACAAAAATGTGCTCAGCTTACATTTTGCATATTTAGAATGGGATAAAAATGACAGATAAGAGTTGAAGTCCTCTATCCATCGCGATACTCACATCGCCCCTCTCACGACACAAGTCACGTATTAAATGAGAATATTCGGGCGAGCCTCTCTCTTATTTATCATTCTAATCAGACCTACATCCTATGAATTTTATACAAGATTGAACGATTTAGTGAGTAAAATTGATGGAACGTCCGTCGATGATGGCGGGGTTTTTGGAGAACGCTACTGTGTAAATACTGTTTTAGTAAAAAAAATAAACAATACAAGGCGGAACTTGTTTGGTTTATGGTGGTTTAAGATTGAAGTCTTGAGGCCGAAAAGTGTCACAGTAAACGCGACAGTAATAGGTTCGATCTCACCCGAGGGCCACGTAATATTTTTAATACCACGTAATATTTTTAATTTTGTACTTTTCTTGGCTCTGGTAACCTAGCAAAAAAGCGTGACGTTGAGTTTCGCCATTAAACCAGCAATGCCTTCAGAATTGCGCGGGAAATTGAAAATTGAAGTGTCTGAATGGGGAACAGAGTGTCTCAGCACTAGGTTCCCAGGTTCCCTCTGCCTACCCTGAAATGTACGAAAAATATAATAAAGTTAAAAAAATATTAAAATCTTTTCCGTAAAGGTGTTGTTTGAAGTTTTTTTTTGAGTTTTTAAGTCTTGTAACTCAAACCAATTATATTAAAACATTGATATGTATGACGTTGGATTTCTAAGAAATAATTAATTTATATTATTAATAAGATGCGGTATACTATTTTTGTTACTAATTAAAAATGTATAAGAACTCGTATTGTATATGACAAAAAATTGCATAAATAATATTCCATATTGTTAAAAGCATAGCTCGCCTACTTTAAGTCTTAGTATCGAAGTATGCTCTACTTCAATATTTTTTTCATATATTTTTCAATACATTTACTGTTGATATAGGAATAAATACACATTTATTTTTTATATATTTAGATGTTTTTGGGTTTTCTATATAAGTTTTCAATACTTAAAGACATATTATTATATATATATTTTTAAAAAAGTTTAGCTTTTCATTATATCCCACAATAGCAGGATAAGCAGAGGGAACCTTGGAGCCAGGTGTTAACAAAAAAAAATTATTGATTTTTTTATAAATTAAAAAATATATAAGTGTTTAAGTTAAATAAATTAATTTTATATATATTTTTATGTTAAACAAAAGCCATATAGCAAATAGATACCAACCTCGTATTAAACACCAATATCACAGAACCCATACATTAAAACAGATTGACACATTTTCACAAGAGCCTCAGCAAACCTTCTCGACGTCGAGATCTTAAAAGCCGCATAGCAAATAAAGTAACCGACTTATAAGAAATGATGAGTATCGTTCCTCAACTGTCGAGTGGATTCGCATAAATATAAAGGTAAATGATGTTCACGTTGAAGCTGTCAGTGCTCAACGCTGAGCAATTAATTACAATTTTAATTGAACCCGTCGAGTTGCGCACAAAATGAGCACCGCCGTAACTCTTGTTAGTAGTAAAGTCCTAGTTTGCTTCTTAGATTTAATTGACGAATAAAAACTATTTATGTTAGACGTAAAGGTGGTCGTTTGTGCTGTATGTTTTTGATATATGTAATATTAAATGAATGTGTTATTGAATTAAATTGAAAATAGGTGATTTTTTTTACTTTTCATGACGAGAATGATTGCCTATTGGTGAAGTATATAGTTAAAAATTAAATAAAATCAACGCACACATCAGGGTACCTAGGATACCATCAGGGTACCATCAGAGGGAACCTAGTGTTAAGACACTTTGCCTCGACACAAGAACAAAGAAATTGAAATATAAAGATAAATAAATATTTAATGTCCTCGAGTGGGGATCAAACCCACAACCAGTCGTTTACAATCACACCTTGTGACTCCGTCGCCACGACTGGCCTTGCTAATGTTGTATATAGTAATAGTGTAAACTCTCGCTCTCGCTCGACTCTCGCTCGACTCGCGCTCTAAGAGTTTTGTATCAATTTCGAGGGTGTAGGTCAACGGGAAGTAAGCTGTAATTACTCGAATATCATACAAAATGCAGCAAAACCGATGCATATATGGTCGTATCTTTTGATTCGTTGAGTGAGACCTGGATATTTGACATTAATTTCAAATAAATGATCTTGGCAGAAGGATAACAAATCCTATAAGAGTTCCGTTTTCTCCTTTTGAGATAGGAAGGCCATCTTGGTCCAGTGGGTGGGGTCATCATCTCAAATTTAAACGTGATAGATGTTGGTACGATCCCCACTTGAATTATTTTTACTTTACCTACTATGACAGAACAAAACTCAGCGTTGGGATTTTTGAGTTTTTTGAGAACGGAAAATAGAAAATATTTATTTTATCTAAAGTAATAAATAATACAGGTATTTTTCACGAACGAACGAACGTCAGTATGCCTTCTAAACACACTTTCTAAATATACATTAAGATTAAACATAAGATACAATTTTGAATTTTTCTTAAAATGAATAAAAAAAAATATTTTTACAATAAATTTAATATTGCGTCATGAACAATAAATATAATAGATCTATCACAACATAAACGTAGACAAATAAAAAATACATAATTAATGACCTTTTGCAAATCTACTTTAAACAAATGAGATACAAAATGACAAATCATCATGATTTTTAAATTCACATATGAAGCAAATCATATATGGAGTGTTCTCATATATGGATTCAACAATAAAAGAGCACCTGTTTACCTACTGAATGTGTGTTAATTGGGATTTATTTACTACATAATTAATTGACATACATATATGAGACCGTCGTGGCTCAGGGGCTCGTTACACACAAGCCTGTGTGTAACGCGACGGTTGTAGGTTCGATACCCACACGGCGGAATGAATCATTTTATTTTTTTTTTCTCTGGCACTAAGGCAAAAAAACTCGGTGTTGAGTTCCGTCACTCAACACACAATGGCTCAAAATGTCTGGTAGAAAGTGGGAAATAGAGTGTCTTAACATTAGGTTCACTCTGCCTACCCTCCTGCATTCACGGTACAGTTTGAAGCTGAAAAAAAGATGAATGTATTGTGTAAATCATTCTTCTCTATCTTATTTCATTAAAAATATTTTATTACAAAACAGTTTAAGAAATATTCAAAAACAAATCCACCAACATTTGTTACCCAACACATTGTTGTCTCAGACAAATTGTACGTCAATCGCAGCTGACGAACGAAACGAAATAAGACAAAACAAAACAAAACAGAACAAAACTAAAATATCGTGTTTATTTTTAAAAATTACAACGTCCCTTGTCCAAGTGGCAGTCATTCGTTAAATATTCTCCATGGATCATTATTCAACGCTATCTTTATTACGCTCTCAGTAAAAGAATTTAATTGATACCACATGTTCCAAATGTGGTATCCTGGCTGTCGTCGAGTCGGCCGCACATGGGGCCGAAATGTCATCGGAAAGTACCAACCAACCTACATATAAATATGAAAAATAATAGTTGGTTTAATTGTGCGTAGAAATTTTGACTTATATCTTATAGTTGTTTAGTTTTTTTTAATTTATTTTATTGCTTTTTTTTTAATAAATAAGTTTAAGATTTTTTGGGTATGGGTCACATTTGAAGGTGATGTTTAAAGATGTAAATGGGTATGTTTATCAATCAATATGTGTACATGTCCAATAGTTTTTTTTTTCAGCGTCACTTTGTATACCGCATGTAACAGAATAGACAGAGGAAACCTAGTGTCCAGACACTCCGCTTCCCGATATCCACCGAGTTTTGGAGGCATTGCATGTTGAGTGGCGGAACTTAACACCAGAGCGAAGAAATGAAAATATTAAACATTTCAATTCCTCGAAAGGTGATCGAATTCACAACCTGTGGCGATTACAGTCATACGTTTGTACCTCTGTGCCACGACTGGCCTTATCCAATAGGAATTTTGGTCATAATTATTATTGACTATCGGTAGTTCGATATAACATCTTTTCCAACAAAATATTATTTACAGTCATTGCTTTAATGACAATTATAAAGAATAAAAATGTGCGTATAACGAGCTTCTTATATTACCGTGAAATATTAGACTAAAATTCTTTCATTTATTCATTTTATTCAAAAATAATTTTAAACACCGACATACGCCTTCCACGTTGTATACCAGGATATTGTTCTTAAAAAAGCAAGACAGTTAAAAATCATTTTATCACCAAAATTTATAGCTTATGTGAAGGAAGTTCCAAGTGTAAAGGAAATCGAAATAAATCTACCACAGATGCTAGTAGTCATTCACAGCCCGTAAGAACAACATTCAAAGTGTTATAAAATTAGTAGTCTTTTTTGAAAAAATAGATTTGCTATTTAAATATCACATCGTGGCGCAGGGACACAAAGTGAAGACTGCAAAGTCGACTGGTTGTGGGTTCGATCCCCACTCGAAGAAATGAAATATTTGTTTACATTTATATTTTCATTTCTTCGCTCTGGTGTCAAGGCAAAGCCCGGCGTTGAGTTCCGCCACTCAACACCCAATGCCTCCAGACCTCGGTGGAAAGTGGAGAACGTCTTAACACTAGGTTCCCTCTGCCTACCCTGCTGTGTGCGGGATACAGCGTGAAGCTGGTTTAATTTTTTTTTTATTTTTATATTATAATATACTAAAATGTATATCGTGAAACAGAATTGTGAAAATATAAATTTTGACTATACAGTCCTTACAGTCAATCATGTACGTACCGACCTACGTATGTATATTAATTTACCATAATATTCTAATCAAATTGCAAAATAATATAAGCTTTAATAAAAATACTAATATATAGTATAAAATCCATACAAACACAAAAAAGAATCGCCAATAATAATAAACGGCTATAATTATTTCAAACCATTAATCCCACAAACCACTTTTAAATTGAATTTAATATAAATTTAAAATTGCAAACTGATTGGAGCCCAATGACCACCTATCTTTCGTTCACTTTATGTATATGGGAAAATAATATATATTTTTTTATCTATTTTTATTATTTTCTTATTATATTGATGTTATAAAATACATATAAAAGAAGTAACATATTGTATCGTTAACAATTTGTTTCGAATTGATTATAAACCCTCACTGCATTCTTTGGTTAATCCCAGCTCGCCATTTAAATTTAGTATCTGTATCTGTATCCCACACACAGCAAGATAAGCAGAAGGAACCTAGCGCTAAGACACTCCGCTCCCCACTTCCGGCTGAATTCTGGAGGCATTGCGTATTGCGTGGGAGAACTCAACGCCGCGCCTCTACACCAGAGCAAAGAAATGAAGATATTAAATATTTAATTTCCTCGAGTGGGAATCGAATCCACAACCTGTCGTGTTTCCTGTCATATCCCTTGAGCCACGACTGGCCTAAAAAAAACAAATAGAGGTTATATTTAACATTATGATGTATATTCGCATTTAAACGGGACTTACCGCTACTATCCAACTGAGTAGTAATTTTGAGATGTAATGGCCCGTTCCTTGCATTATATATAGAGTTACCACAGTAGAGTGGATTCGAAATCGTAAATATTTAGGAAGCCTGCTATGGAAGACGTCGGTTTTGTTTTCTAAGGACTCCATTTTATGATATGTGATTTTCAATTAAGTTGGTCGTTAAGCGTCCTCGTAAATTATATTTTAAATGGATTTTAGGAATTTTATACAAAAGTAAATAAATAAATATAAATTTAATGTTTGACTTTTATGTTTTATATTTGGTTTTTAATTGTTTTAGTGTAATTTGATTTTTAACCTCATGCTAATTTAAATTAATTTATTTGTAGATTTTTTTTTCTATATACCGTAGCTAGAAGCTAAGAAATAGTCAAGTTGGTCAATCTAACATAAATGACATAGTAACTGCGCAAGTAACAGTCTGTTAATTTTATTTAAAAAAATCCAATACTTGACCGGTATTGGTTTTTTTCAGTCACAGTGTATCCCGCATATTGCAGGGTAAGTTGAGGGAACCTAGTGTTTAGGGGAACGAGTGGTTCCTCATTTTCTGTATTTTTTTGAGGTATTGTGTGTGTAGTGGCGGAACTCAATGCTGCGCTTTTGCCTTAGTACCAGACGGAAGAAATGAAAATAATAATAAACAATAATTAATTCTCTCTAAATGAAATTGAACCCGCTTGTTGTTAACCAATTGCGTTACAGTCACACACTTCTACCCCTGCGCCAATATTGGTTTTAGTGGAGTATAAAAATACATACCAGACTACTCAACAAAATAACCCTAACATTCAACTACAAGATTACATAGAAATTCTAAAATATGAGTTTTAAAGGTCAAATACCAGTCGCTCCTTTTATAATGTATATAAATAAATTTATCCAGCCAGTTTGTACTAAATCTAAATAAAAAAGTGTAAAATTGAAACAAGAAAAGTATTCATATATGTATTCATATTTAAATAACTATTAAAATAATGATAAAATGATATTTATTTATGAAGCTAGTCGTGGCGCAGCGACGAAGTGTGTGGCAGCGTGGCGAAGAGTGACTGTTAAACCGACTGGTTGTGGGTTCGATTCCCACCCGAGGAGATGAAATATTTACTTAAATTTATATTTCCATTTCTTCGCTCTGGTGTCGAGGCAAAGCGCGGCGTTGAGTTCTGCCACTCAACACGCAATGCCTCCAGAATTCAGCAGAAAGTGGAGAATGGTGTGTCTTAGCACTAAGTTCCCTCTGCCTACCCTACTGTGTGCGAGATATAGCGTGAACCATTATTAGAAATAAATCATTATTAGATTTATTTTATTTATATCATTATACTACGGAATTTATATTTGGGTTACCTAAGATATTTATTACTATAGAAGCAACATAAATGAATAATATTTTTCATATTAAGTCAAAGGTGAATTTCAACACAAGCGACAACAATAGCAATAAAGCGAAACAATAGTAGATCATAGTTGTTTAAAGTGATAAAGGCTAGGTCATACACACACTTCTTTTAGGTATTTTTTTTATATTTTTTGAGATCGGCAGAGAGAACAAAGTGACAAATCACTCTTTCTCCATTTCTAACCTGCCTGCTAAATACCTAAATTTTAATTAATATTATGATTTTTTTAAAATACATATACTAAGTAAAAGTTGAAAAAAAGTATAGGAGAATTTATGCTTTGTCATAACGGCGGCGTTACGTTCCGCCACTCAGCACGCAATGCCTCCAGAATTCGGCGGAAAGTAGGGAACGGAGTGTCTTAACACTAGGTTCCCTCTGTCTACCCTGCTGTGTGCGGGATACAGCGTGGAGCTGGTATATTATATTGGCACCCTATTTTATTATGTAAAAAATAATTGAAATTTAGGAGAAAATAATAATACCACTATGCCATCTTAGTATGGAGTAAAAAATATTTCATTTAAAATTAGAATTTTTTATATTAATAAAATTTTTAAAATAATGGTATTTTTTTATTTTGAACCCGTCATCCATAATTCACTTAAATATTACGAATTAAACATATAAACATAGATAATTATTTCTTTAAACGAGAACAAATCCAAGCATATATGAAAGTAGGACAAAATCATCTGTCTCTAGGTTCTACATATGTCCGTTTCGCAAGACGTTTGTAAATTTATTCATAAGTTTTAACTCAACTCAAGTAAATAAATGTAATTAAGATCTTCGTTGCGTCAGATTAGTTATTCTGGCCCACAAAACACAATATTGAGTAACTAAATATCTGAAGCGCAGCGTCGAGTTCCGCCATTCAACACGCAATGTATCCAGAATTTGGCAGAAAGTAGGGTACGGAGTGTGTTAACACTAGGTTCCCCCTGCTTACCTGCTGTGTGCGGGATACAATGTGAAGCTGATTTAAATATCTGAATGTTTGAACGCATTGAGAAATTTACTACTAGGCCTACCTTACTAAATGCTAAATTACCAATAAAATAAAAAGACAAGTAAAATAAACATAAAATCAATTGCCTTATTTTTATAAAACGCTAAATGAAAACAGTTATAAAAGCTCAAAAATTAAATTATTTTAGATACTTTATATTCGTAATCTAAAAACCAAATAGAGGCCAGTCGTGGCGCAGCGGCACGAGGTGTGACTGTAACACCGACTGGTTGTTGGTTCGATCCCCACTCGAGGAAATGAAATATTTACTTAAATTTATATTTCCATTTCTTTGCTCTGGTGTCGAGGTTAAGCGCGGCGTTGAGTTCCGCCACTCACCACGCAATGCCTCCAGAATTTGGCAGAAAGTGGGGAACGAGGTGTTTTAACACTAGGCTCCCTCTGCCTACCCTGCTGTGTGCGGGATACAGCGTGAAGCTGATTTTTAAATACTAAATAATAATAGTTTTTCGACTACCTTATGCTCTAGGCCTAATAGAGGCCGTAACTGTCCCTTTCTTAGGACATTCGTTATCGTAGGAACCATTAATCACTCGTACAGTCGGCTCCTACCTGTTTCCTGCGATATGCCAGTTTCTTCACTCGACTATTCTTTTGGAGCTGAAAATAGAAACACTTAACGATTACTTCGCTTTGGAAATAGTTTTGTATTGTTGGTATTATTTTGTTTATAAAAACATAAGTTAAATATTTTTTAATTATTTTTTATTAGTATCAATTATTTATTGATAAAATCAAAAATCAAATCTACTTCATGTTGTATCTCGCACACAACAGGGTAGGCAAAGGGAATATAGTGTTAAGACATTCCGTTTCCCACTTCCGCCGGGTTTTGGAGGTATTGCGCGTTGAGTGGCGCCTTGCCTCGACACCAGAGCGAAGAAATGAAAATATAAATGTAAATATTTTTTCATTTAATCGAGTGGGTATCGAACCCACAACCAGTCGACTATACAGTCACACTTTGTGCCCCTGCGCCACGACTGGCCTCATCTGGTAAACGTTATTATTAGGTAAATATTTATTTCAAACAAAATTCTGTGATGCGCCAAATAAGCGGCACTGGATTTATAATATACATGTTTGAATCTTCTACAGAACAAATATATTTCATAATACTTAATTCAATTCATTTATTCATCATTAATAATTAATACAATGCTTAACATGGAAGTTATAATCTATTCTAGATAGGTATAAACTGCAATAACTCTTAATTTGAAGCCATTGTTATTTAATAATTTTCTTTTTGCTCATCTGTAACATTTTAAGCATTATAAAAGTATACATAAAAAATCAGCTTCACGCTGTATCCCGCACACTGCAGGGTAGGCAGAGGGAACCTAGTGTTAAGACACTCCGTTACCCACTTTCTGCCGAATTCTGGAGGCAATGCGTGTTGAGTGGCAGAACTAAAAAAATATTTCATCTCCTCGAGTGGGGATCGAACCCACAACCAATCGATTTTACAGTCACACTTTGTGCCCCTGTGCCACAACTGGCCTCAAGAGACCAGCTCTTTTTTTTTTAAAGTGTACATATTAATGAACATACTTGTATTTTTTTATATTGTCATACAGTTTATTTTGAAATTAGAATTTAAAAAATTCTAAAAGGAATGCCCTTTCCATATTTATGACTTATTCGAACCTAATAAACTTTTATAAACCATAGTCTATTGAAGTCTGAAAAAAAAATAAAACCATTTAATAATTTAATAGTACACTTTATAACGACCCGTTACCACATAAATGACATAATGATGTATAAAATTCATTTCATCACATAAATTTGGTGTATTTCATCGATAAATCCATCGTTTGATTCATTGACAGGCACGTCCTATTCTTAACAAATACGGTATATTTGTTAGCCAAATCCGACATAACGACCCCACGTAGCTATAAATAAAAGCGTTTGTAATAAAAGCGAAAAGATTTGAAGTCAGCACTGGCTAAATTTCACCCACATTATAGGAAATAATAGGAAACAGTAGGGCCTCTGTCAGTCTCCCTACACAGCGATACGCTACGCCCTAAATCCCCTTTAATACCTAAATGCACAACGGAATTGTGATAAAAAATCGTTGCACACAAACGTTAGGGCTGATTCCAAGTAAGTAATAATGGGAATATTTATGTCAGGGACACGTGCTAATATGTCGAAATGGTTACACGAAATACGCATATTGGTAATTACGTATCAGGGTGAGTTTTTTTTTCGGTTTCACTCTGCATCCCGCATATAGCAGGGTGGGCAGTAGGGACCTAGTGTTGAAACACTCCATTCATCACTTTTCAGAATTTGTCGAGGCATTGTGTGTTGGTACCACGTTTTGCTTTATTACCAGAGTTAAAAAAAAAACTAAATCAGCTTCAAGCTGTATCCTGTACACAGTAGGGTAGCCAGAGGAAATCTGGTGTTAAGACACTCCGTTCCCTACTTTCTGTCGAGTTTTGGAGGCATTGCGTGTTGAATGGCGGAACTCAACGCCGCGCCTTGCCTCTACAGCAGAGCGAAGAAATGAAAATATAAATGTAAATATATATTTTTTTTTTATGGAAAAGACAAGGCAAACGAGCGCGCGGGTCACCTGATGGTAAGTGATTACCGCCGCCCACGACCCCATGCAACACTAGAAGAGCTGCAGGTGCGTTGCCTGCCTGTAAGGTGGGTTGGGCTCCGGAGGAAAAGTACGTGTGGTAGAGTCACGTCGCCAGCAATGGCAACACGCATGGGCAGACTCTACCGGATCAATGTAAATAAATATTTCATTTCCTCGAATAGGGTTCGAACCCACAACCAGTCGATTCTACAATCACATTTTGTGGCCCTACGCCACAAGTGGCCTCAAAAAATGAAAATAATTAATAATCAATTCAATGCACCGAGTGGGAATCAAACCCATGACTATCCTCTTTACAGTCACACGATTGTGCCACTGCGTCACGACGGCCTTGTGTCATGTCACGTGCTAATAATATTTCGTAATGATTACACGAAATTCGCATATTGGTAATTACGTATCAGGGGGAGTTATTAATGTTTATTTACAAGTAGCTCTTTGATGTACTTATTAACTCGGTTTGGATTATTTGCTTTTCTATTCACTACGAACATATAAGTTAGTTAGAATATTATGTGATAATTTTGTGTATTTTATATAGATATATTCTAATATTTATTTTTATAATGTTAAAGTTGTTGAGGCCAGTCGTGGCGCAGCGGCACAAAGTGTGACTGTACAACCGACTGGTTGTGGGTTCGATCCCCACTCGAGGAGATGAAATATTTACTTAAATTTATATTTCCATTTCTTCGCTCTGGTGTTGAGGCAAAGCGCGGCGTTGAGTTTTGCCACCCAACACGCAATGCCTCCAGAATCTGGCAGAAAATGGGGAACGGAGTGTCTTAACACTAAGTTCCCTCTACCTACCCTGCTATGTGCGGAGATACAGCTTGAAGCTAAAAAAAATTATGTTAAAAAAACATTTAAAAAACGCCAAACTGTTTTTGTCAATGTTTGTTTTTTCATTATGTACATTTTTTTATTATTCTAAAGTGCAAAAAAGTATTTTTTTTTTCGTCGACCTTTATTTTATTTCATATAGCGGTGTAACCCTTTACAACCGACGTCATACGATAGTGAGACTTGATTTTCAAAAATTCTGATGCATACACAAATCGACTTTTCGAGACGCAACCGGCCTCGATCGACTGTGAGACTTATCCTTTTCTTGGAAGAAATATGCGCGGGCGTCTTGCGGACATGTTTAAACCTGTCAATCGCCCGTTACCACTGTGAAGGATGGCTGCGTTTTTTGGCGCCCAAACTCGCCCGGGTAAGTATTGGTTTATTCATTAAATAAGTGCAATTTCTATTTTTTTTTTTTGTATGATTTACTTACTTTAAGTATTGTTTTATACTCATATGTATTTAATTTGAACCCAGCATGCTTACTTATGTGTATATTGTGACTCAAAATCAAGGACGCACGATCGTATACGTTAGGTGATACGTGCTAAATCAATATTCATACATTTTTGCACTTAAGCATAATTTTTCTGTATGTATAATCGTTTAATTAGAGTTTTTTTTATTTTCAGGAAAGCCTCACAATGATGACCAAATTTCACAAATATTAGCAGATGGGAATAACTCGAAAATCGAGGAATTTGCTGATAATGATGAAGATATTGTTGCGAGGGCCTTAGATAACCTAGAATAGAGTGGATCTGATTCTGGCGATAAATCCTCTGAAGTGGATGACGCACCACCTATCCCAACAACATCCAGAAGGAGGGGTTCCACTAGAGGCATACGCAGGGAAACGTCAAGATTGAAGACTGACTGATGATAATAAAGACTATTTAATTAATTTAGTTTTCGTTTAACATCAAACCATATCCGAACTAGATAAAATTCATAGTTCGAGCTATTTCCTAAGCCCACGTTCACGTGAGGCATGTTCGTGAGGGTAGGTTTTCAGGAAACCAGGGAATTCAGGATTTTTTTATTTATTTTTAACATGATACTTAAGCACCCATGAAAAGGTTATGTAAATTTTAATGAAATCTGACTAAATTATTTTCTTCGGTTGTAAAGGGGTATACAAATCAATTTTCGAAATTGTAAAAATTTGATGTTTTGCTTAATAGGCTGTTAGCAATCTAAGTCGACCTTGTTCTTATATATTATACTTTAGACATATCGTAAACACCGTAATATGCCTAAAATCGTAATTTATATGTAAAATGTCATGGTCGTCGTAGGGGCACAAAGGTGTGACTGTAACGTGACGCTTGCGGGTTCTATCTTCACTGGGAGAATGATTTTATTTCTATTATTTTTTTTTCCCTTTGGCACCAATAATAATGTCCGGCTTTGAGTTCCGCCACTCAAAACTCAATACCTCGAAAGACTCCGCGGAAAGTGCCGAACGGAATGTTCTAACACTAGATTTTCTCTGCCTACCCTGCTATATGCGGGATACAGCGTGAAACAGTGAAGCGCTGATCAAAACAACATTTAATGTCAATATTTATATATAAAGAAAGTATTTATATAGTACAGCTACACTTGTAACATTTAAAAATAACCTCTTTCAATTACCGGTTCCCGGTACTGACAGTCGTTAGGTTTGTAGGTAAATAAAAATACTATTAAACGAAATAGGTCAAAGTTGAACTAGTTGTATCGACCTACACCCTTTTGCTCAATTTAATATTGCAGAGACATCGTTAATATTTTGTTTGTGAATCGTAAACTCTACTGTGAAAGGTTTCAATAAAACTGAAGGTTAAATAAATATATAAATAAACACATTGGCCGTTGTTGCGCAGGGGTGCAGGGTCTGACTGTAACGCGATGCTTGTGGGTTCGATCTCCACTCCAGGGAATGAAATATTATTTATTAACATTGTTATTCGGCGTTTAGTTCTGCCATTCAACACGCAATGCCTCGAAAAAATCGGCGGAAAGTGGAGAACGGAGTGTCTTAACATTAGGTTTCCTCTGCGTACCCTGCTACATGCGGGATACAGCGTGAAGCTGATTTATTTTTATTTATAAATAAACAAGCAGTAAAAATTCTACCTTGTGGTATTTTAGGGCTGCCTCCTGCAGACAATAGTCGCACCACAAAAGAAGCTAATCTAATATTTGGGCGGACTTAGTAGGGTGAAGGGGGACAAGCCCGCCTCAGGGGACGCAGTCTGCTGATCTAAGTCTATTAAGACGACTCGTTGCATTCCCCAGGGGCCATCGCTCTAAGGCAAGACGGTAGAAAAACAGTTTTGCTAGGAAAAGCCACCTGCAGATAAATTGAGATATCTTGGCCAATATTACTTTCTATTGATAGCTTCAATTACTACAGACGTTAGCGTGGGAAACATGAAGTCCAACTTACATAAAAACTGTACAAAAATATTTTATATAAGTATTAATTTGAAAGGTTAGGAATGTCTCTAAAGAATAAAAAAAATGTAATTACGTTTGAGATATCTGTATGGCTTAAGTCGAGTTACAGCTATAAAACAAAAAAAATAATATTAGTTTTACAATAATTTATCGCGCAATATCTATAAAACAGATAGTGAATTGTTCAGTATAGTTCTGTATATAGATTTTATAGCAGATGCAGGGGACGGAGTGCCTCCAGGGACGCTGGGGACGATATAACAATGTTACCGAAGTTCACCCGAGGCCGAGGGCCAACACCGGGCAAATTGTGACCCTACGGTCACACAAGACTATTTGCTAGACCAAATTACTTCGGTCAAGGTAAATACCGATGTCATTAAATAAGGCGAGCGAATCGTGTCGCAGCAATTTACTTCGCTTCTAAACAAACAAAAAGGCATCAGACAGAAATATGGTAGTCATAACAGAGTCTCATGCACAATTAACATACTAAGTTATAGCGTCGCATAGTGGAATAATCTGTTTTATTATAGAAATGAGTTGTGAACGCACGGGAGTGTGGTCGGATTGATTTAGACTGGCCGTGAATAATTAGGGGCGAGTGATGCATGTTCGCTATAACCGTCCGCGCCAATGCTTGCAATGTACCGTATGTAGGTGTTCAATTTTGCAATTTTATGGTTGTTTTGTTTTAGGATTTGATTTATAATTATTTTTTGTTGTAAATCTGGAAATATATCAAAATATTAAATCAGCTTCACGCTGTACTTTTTTTTTGTTTGAGGCCGGTCGTGGCGCAACAGCACAAAGTCTGACTGTAAAACCTTCTGGTTATGAGTTCGAGCCCCGCTCGAGGAGATGAAATATTTACCTAAATTTATATTTCCATTTTCTTCGCTCTGGTGTCGAAACAAAGCGCGGCGTTGAGTTCTGCCACTCGACACGCAATGCCTCCAGAATTAGGCAGAAAGTGGGAAACAGAGTGTCTTAACACTAGGTTCCCTCTGCCTACCTTGCTGTGTACAGGATACAGCGTGAAGCTGATTTATTTTATTTTATTTCTTATGTGTTATTACACATAAGAAATAAAATACGGGTTTGAAAAATTAAAACAAAATATAACTTCTCACTGTATATAAGTTACCAAGGTTCTAGTTGAAACAGCATCCATTGATACATTCGATGTAGGAAGAACAATACGCGAACAGAATGAGAAGCGGTTGACTGGTTGCTGAGTTGTCATTTTACAATACAATTCTATTCAGCTTTATTGTATGTGTTTTTACAAACTTGAAAAGCTATAAAATCTATAAGTGTCTCAGTGGAACAGCGTCTGGCTGTAAAATCGTTATGGGTTTGATTTGCTCTCGAACAAATGTATTATTTTAATTTTTCTGGTTCTGGTGAATCAAAATGCGGTGTTGAGTTCGGCAATTCTATATCACACGTATAATAATATCTCTATTTTGGGCAGCGAAAGCGGACAAAAAGTGTCTTAATACTAAATAAAAAAATTAAATCAGCTTCACGCTGTATCCCGCACACAGCAGGGTAGGCAGAGGGAACCTAGTGTTAAGACACTCCGTTCCCCACTTTCTGCCGAATTCTGGAGGCATTGCGTGTTGAGTGGCAGAACTCAACGCCGCGCTTAACCTCGACACCAGAGCGAAGAAATGAAAATATAAATTTAAGTAAATATTTCATCTCTTCGAGTGGGGATCGAACCCACAACCAGTCGGTTTTACAGTCACACCTCGTGCCGCTGCGCCACGACTGGCCTCAATACTAGGTTCTCTAAAATGTGCAGCTGAAAAACAAAAGTAAAATTTATCGGATATTAGGACATAGCATAGGCGAGACGAAATTGATTGTTTAAAGATAGTTGAAACCTCTACAAAATAAATAATTAATAGGTATATATCTTAAAACAATAATATAATATTTATAATTTCTTTTAGTTATTGTATATTATATAATCGATATTAAAAATCTTATAGACTTTTTTTGACTGTTAAAATAGTCTAATCTTTAATTGATTTTACGAACATTACTGTTCTAATAAAGAAAAAAATATTTTTATTTTATGTCCTTTACAGATTTTTTTATGTCCAAAGATAAAAAACTTTCCTTATTAGTAGCATAAATAAAAATAAAGATAAATAAAAAATCAGCTTCACGCTAAATCCCGCACACAGTAGAGCAGTCCCCCACTTTCCGCCGAATTCTGGAGACATTGCGTGGTGAATAACAAAACTCAATGGCGCGATTTGGCTCTGCTTACTTTTGTCTTTATGATTCAAATTTAAGATAATATTTTTAAAAAGATATTTTTTTTCAAAAATTCCATACAATTAAGTAAAATATGTCCTATATCACCAATAAACATGATGTATCAACTCCAATGTGCCCACCCCATACACAGTTCGGTAACCAGTAAAGCCTTTGTATTAATCAGGTAAATGCCACTCACGTTAACTGGCCTCGATGCCCTAATTTACTCTGAACCCCAAACGCTGGTTATTTTAGCAAAATTCAAAGCCTAAAATTAACGGACATACCATTTTAATTTACTGCGGCCAATTTATTTAATCTATTTACCAATGTGTGTTTCTAAATAGTTTATTTATTTAGGTGTTTAAAAATTAAATTAAATCAGCTTCACGCTGTATCCCGCACACTACAGGGTAAGTAGAGGGTACCTAGTGTTAAGACACTATGTTCCCATGTAATAATGACGTAGGTCAAGAATACTCGATAGTGAAGTCACTTCCTCCTCTTTTTACTGATCATTTAAGCATTCTGTGTCAAAAGCAACATTTTGTTTTAATTAAACAATAAAACAAACGAATAAATTTTTGTTTTACATAATTATAGAAATGACTGTGATCGATCAAGAAGATCCTACTAAGATTTTACTTTATTAAATAATAAAATTTACTCTAAAATACAAAACAAATATTGTAAATCTACAATAAATTGACATGAATTCACTGAAGCTAAATTTTAAAAAAATTAAAATCTTGAAAATTGTAAAATAAACACAATTCTTAATAATAAAGCCTAACTCAAACATTTAGTCAGTCCTGACTAAAAGGTCCAAATATAATCTAGTGTGGACACAAAGCTTATTTACATCTAAATTCTAAGCTAGACCAGTCATCGTACATCAGACTGAAAGCCCATCATTTACAGAGCATTACTAACGTTTAGTGAGTTATCGGAGATTTGAAACAAAGCGAACAAGCAAGACATTTAGCGGGGTGTCCAACAAGCCAGGCCCACACAGTTAGGCTCAATTTTAAACAATTACAGTTGAGCGAAGGGTAAATGTTTATTCGACATGAGCTAGCCTTCCATGAGATACTGGAAAGTACGATGTATTTATAATTTTTAGGTTCCAATAGTGATTGAATTTTTATATCATTTTTAAGGTGCAATGGTTGAAAACCTTCTAATATACATTATCAGTTGTAATAAATTTATAATAAACTTATTATATAAGTTTTTCAGATTAAATTTTAATATGCCTCACTTCAGATTAGTGATCAATATTAATAACCATATAAGCCAAAATTTGAAGCACATTTAATAATATTATATTATAGTGAAAAAATAAAAGAATTATATATAACATGTAAGAAATACATGTATATATTTTTAACATTTTTAAAAGTATTGTTCCACACTTACGAAAAAAAAAATTATATCATAAAACATATAAAACTTTGAACTCAGAGAGACTTACCCACGAACGGCTTCCATGAGACGCGGGTTCAAATCCCGCAACACTACATATATATAGCTTTATTATGCTCCCTCAACTCTTATTTATACTCGTATACAATACTAGCACTATATTTGGCATGGACGACCATCCTTACGGCCAGTGATTCGCCCACACGCGCGCCTGACAGGAATTCATTACATCCACGATGCACACGACGCGGCCCGGAATGGAGGATTTTTAATTTTTGAATTTCGTTCACGACTCATAAGTGATATCCACTTGCGAGCAATCGTACTTTTTTACTCTATTTTGTAAGAATTTATGGATATAATTATGACTTCCTACGGCGAGATTGTAAATTGTTTTAAGGCAAATAAGGTTCCCAGTAATAGGTCTTAGTAATAATGGTGCTGGAGGTAACTATATACATTTGTGTGTTTGTACGTTTTTGTATTTATTTGTAAGTTATACAAGATGCATAGCAGGTTTTGATGAAAATCTTATTTATGTTTTTAGTGAAACACCTGAGGCAAGTCGTGGAAAGTCGTAGTCGTGGTAACGCTAATGCGGTTGTGGGTTCGATTCCCACTCCAGGAAATGAAATATTCAATATTTTCGCTGTAGTAGTCGAGCAATGCCTCCAGAATTCATTGGAAAGTTGGAACGGAATATTTGAAAACTTATTATATATTAGCACATGCTTAGAAGTTTTACAACAAATTTATTTATATTTACTATTCACTTAAAATAATTTAACAGTTAGAACGTCAATTCCGTCTCGCAAAGTGGAACAATTGTTAGCTTTGTACTCACTCGCAATTTACGTCAAGATAATTTCACTTAAGAATACATATAAACATTTTATTTTGTAGGGTATTTACGGCGAATTTGAGTGACAAAAGTAAAACCATTCGTTTTACTTTCACGTCACAAAGCACTCAGAGTCTGAACATTTCCGATGTAAATTTTCGTATACATTTTAAGGAAGAAACCATAATTGTTTACAATATAAATATTGTAATATTTTTTTTTGTATATATAAAAAAAATTACAAAAATATATTATTATTATCCTATTTTTAGTGATAGTTACATATATCACGCTGAACTTTAATTTTGGCTGCTGTACAGACTTTAGTATTATTATTTAGCTTCACGCTATATTTCGCTCATAGCAGGGTGGGCAGAGGGAATATGGGAACCTAGTGCTCCGTTCCCCATTTTATGTTGAATCCAGGAGGAATTACGTTTTGAATAGTAAAACCCAACATCGCTCTTTGCCTCGTTACTAGAGCGAGGAATTCAAAACATTAAATATTTTGTTTCCTCGAATGGGAATCGAACCCACAATCTAGCGCTTGTAAAGTCGTACGCTTGTGCTTCTGCTCTACGACTGGCCGGCCTCAGTATAGCCTAGCCTAAAGTATTACTGCAACAACTTAATGCATCACTTTATTAAAAATTGTGAACCATTTGAACTGCATATACATTTATTTAAAATTGTTCAATTTATTTCATCCGCTTACTTATTATAAGAATTTAAAATTATTATTTACCACGATTAAACAAACCAAAAGAAAATTCAAACGTTATCATCAATCGGTCAATCTAATTAACATACAGTACGAACTACTAAAATGATTCTAAATTAGAACCTACGAACAAAATCTAACAAATGTAGTCCCTCCCCGCCACAGCACCTATTGTTGCATTAACAGATAACTAAGAGTGCAAGACAAATGTTTAAACTCAGTTCTGCTCACTCCCACGCGCGCTATCGTTTATCAATCTCCACCCACGCACTGATAACTCATCTCAGTTCCATATGTTTAATCATTTGTATGGAATTTTAGAATCAGTTATCTTAGGACTATTAGTGCTGGTTGTACCTGTTATTGTGACTTATGTGGCTTGAAAGCAATTTAAAAAGTTTATTATATTAGAATAAAATAAAATATTAATTTCTGTTTTTATTGTTGTGTGGGTAAAGGAATGTCTTAACACTGGGTTCCCTCTGCCTACTCTGCTATGTGCGAGATACTACGTGAAGTTGATTAATTTCTTACTAAAATACTATTTTAATTATGTATATCAACTTCTAGTCACGTAAATATCACAATATGCCGTTTATAATGTTTAAAAAATACATAGTAACCCTTAATAAAAATTCTTAAAGTATATAAAAAAAGCATTCAAAATTTAATAGGATAAGAGAACGATCCCATTTGTTAAGGTATTAAAATCAAACACAAATTCTAATCTTCACATCCAAGCCTTCGTTCAAATAATAAT
Source organism: Heliconius hermathena (assembly GCA_013403705.1). Classification (NCBI taxonomy): domain Eukaryota; kingdom Metazoa; phylum Arthropoda; class Insecta; order Lepidoptera; family Nymphalidae; genus Heliconius; species Heliconius hermathena. The sequence continues at coordinate 174,413 of JAAIXJ010000329.1, read as the reverse complement.
CTAACAATTTTAACACCCATGAAGGCCTACCATAAATAGATTACATTACCACTTAAAAATTATACGTGTTTCTCTATACGCTCGCGAGATTAAGCTTCCTTGCTACCCTTACTTGGGTCCCCTAAAGAAATACATAGAAGGGGCGATGCCTCAGAAATTCGACACGCATTTGTGATTTATTAAAATGCCTTAAATATCTTGGAATTATAAATCTCACTAGCTGAGATAAACCTCTAGAGCTCGTCTTACCAGTAATAAATCAGTGTTAACGTAGAAAAATGATATCACAATTGAGTTTTACAAGTATTTATAGGCTTAACCGTGTATATATATACTGTGGATGAATTTAATAATGTATATATATAATAAAAGTCAGCCAGCCAGGCCAGTCGCGGCACAGGGGCACAAAGTGTGACTGTAAAACCGACTGGTTGTGGGTTCGATCCCCACTTTTATATTTACATTTCTTCGCTCTGGTGTCGAGACAAAGCGCGGCGTTGAGTTCTGCCACTCAACACGCAATGCCAAGTAAATATTTCATCTCCACGGACTGAACCCACAACCAATCGGTTTTACAATCACACTTCGTGCCGCTGCGCCACGACGCCTCGATTTATATATATATATATTTTTTTAAATCTTAATGATTTCTACTTTATGTATGTTCTTTCGGTTTTTAGCGACCCCCCCCCAGCAACTAACCCGCTTCAGACATTTACAGATTTTAACATATACAGAGAAACGCTTACGAAAAACGCAGTTATTCTCAATTTCACTGTAATTCCGGGACAAAAAGTAGTTCATATGTTGTTTCTCAACCCCGGGAGGGTTTCTGTGAAAAGGCATTCTATCCATAATCAAAGCAAATCCAAAATCCATAATCAAAGCAGCTAACCATATTTTCAATAATCAACTTGGAATGCAAAAAATAGCGCTTCTTGGCATCATGCTCGATAAACAGGGATGCTTATATGAAAACTTAGATATATTTAGAAGGTTTGATTTAAGCGTACTAATATATTTGTATATGGAAAATAGGACCTAAGGGACTTTTCTGTTGAACTATTTTGATAAAGAACATAATAAAAATTATTAAATAATTTAAAATAATTTATAACACGAAATCCTCTTTTATAATACCACCAGAGATGATGTAATGTACTTTTTCCGTTACTCTTCAAAGCCTGTCTTAATTACCCGTCAGTGTTTAAGCACTTCGAGCAACAGAACGATAGCTATAGTTTCAAGATTTAAATATGAATAATGAAGCATTAAAGCCTTGTGCAAAAAGACTACGTTTTTTAAAGTAGCGCCAATTAAAACGAGAAAATAAGTTTCGGTTGTACTATATCCAGTATCCAGAATCAGCTTCACGCTGTATCCCGCATACAACAGTATAGGCAGAGAGAACCTAGTGTTAAGACACTCTGTTCCCTACTTTCCGCCAAATTTTTCAAGGCAATTCATTTTGAGTTGTGGGATTCGACACTGCATTTTGTACTTGTTGCCAAAGCGAAAAAAAGAAAATATTAGTAAATAATAATTCCTTCCTCGAATGGGCATCGAACCAAAAACCGTCGCGTTACAATCACACCCTTGTACCACGGCACCATGGCCTCAACTGGCATACCCAATATACCACGATCTAATTATAATTGATAATTCTCAACATTTTTTCCTGCATTTTTATTAGCCTCGAATGTAGGACGAGGGTGCACGGATAGTACGGCGTGCTCTCACATAATTAGGCCCGTATCGCGCGAGCCCGCACCTACTTTACATATTTTGTTAACACAAACAGCCTCTGTTTGACTGTTGGAATCGAGGATCCTTGGTTTCCAACTTCAAATGGACAAATATCAGCGATAGGTCAGCTAGCTGGCTTTGCAATTAAACATGTGAGTAAAGGTTTATGGTTGGGCTCTGTAATAAATCGAACCCAATAGCCCCCGTCTCACCCATCTGTAATATATTGCGTCACAGAATGTACATCGTGTTCATATAATTTTACAAATTCAGGCTTGTTTCTGTTAAAATTTTGTACTCAATATTTATATTAATTTTGGTTATAGTAAAAATGTTTATTAATTTTTTTATTGAGACAATTACAAAATTGGGTTTTGTGGGTACAGTATGTGCTTGTAGGAATATTATAATGAAATAAAAAAAAATCAGCTTCACCCTGCATCCCGCACACTGCAGGGTAGGCAGAGGGAACCTAGTGTTAAGACACTCCGTTCTCCACTTTCTGCCGAATTCTAGAGGCATTGCGTGCTGAGTGGCAGAACTCAACGCCGCGAACCATAATAAATAAATAAATTTAAGTAAATATTTCATCTCCTCGAGTGGGGATCGAACCCACAACCAGTCGGTTTTACAGTCACACTTCATGCCGGCTTCGTGCCACGACAGGTCTCAATAAAAAATGAGAAATAAAATATTCATATACCTACGTTTTTGTAATTATAATAGTAATAATAGCTTAAAACATAAACAGAGAATATATTTTTATAAAAAAATGGTTGCTAGTTTTTAAGGCCGTCGTGGGACAGGAACATAAGCGTGTGACTGTAAACGCGATGGTTGTGGTTCAATTCCCACTAGGGGGAATGGATTATTATTTGTTCACATTTTAATTTCTTTACACTGGCATCAAACACAGCAAGGCATTGAGCTCCGCCACTCAACATGCAATGCGTCAAAAATTCGGTGGAAAGTGGGGCACGGAGTGTCTTAACACTAGAGCTACTCCGCCTACCCTGCGATGTTTAAAAAAATACTTGTACAGAATAAGAATATAAGAATTTTTCACAGAAGACTACGTATTATTTTTTTAAAACCATCTTGTTATAATTCAATTTTACTGCACATATAGTGACGTGTATATTGTCATTTGCATGCATACATTTTTCATCTAATATTCTAAGTGAAACTGCAAGAAGACTGATAAAATATTGCTATATTCTGTTAGTATCCCATTACATTTATGATATTACGAAAATGGGTTAATCCGAAAACATATAAGGACAGCAAAAATAGCGAAAATAGTTTGCTATTGTATTCACCACAAAGAGGCTTCAAAAGATTTTCATCTTCTGAGTGAGAAAAGTATTAAAGGATTTGTATTTTCTTAAGAATTATTGGTCAATTCTGTCCTTTTTGGTGCTTGCCCTTTGATGGATATGGAAAGATTGTTCTTTTGTTAGGATTTATTTAAAATGTATCGACATTACTTTAATGTTTGATTTCTATTTTAGGTCTAATGGTATGAGATTTTAGGTCTAGTGGTTATGAATTCGATTCTCGCTCTAGGAAACTTACTTTATTTAAATTGTGCAATTATGTATTGTCACGAAAATTAGGCGAAAAGTGGTGAGCCGAGTGTTTTAACACTAGATCCCCTATGTCTATTCTGGGATCGAGAAAAAGCGTAAAGTTAAAATAATATCGTGCTATAAGGCAGTCGTGAGGCACAAGGGTGCGAATATAAGCGCGACGGTTGCGGGTTCGATTCCAATGATATATTTAATGCCTTCAAATGAACGGTGTAGTGGGAAACGGAGTGTCATAACTACTAGGTTTTCAGGTTCCCTCTGCATATACCCTGATATATGCGTAATGCAGTGTGAATCTAAAAAATATATATTTTTTCATATTTGATGATCACAAACTGTCTTGATAGAAATGAATTAATTCACATATTTTAATTATAACCGACGAATACAAACATTAAGTTTTATTATTATAACTTTTTAACAAACAAAATCTACATAAAAAAATGATGTGACTAAAATGTTTTCTGTAAAATTAGAATGGCCGTTTATGGTGTTTTTAACCCCCATTGCGAAGTAATGCCCAATGATTTATTATTTGGATATGTATTACTTACTTTTAAAAGGACTCTAACTTGGGGTTGATAAGGAAAATAGATGCTATAGCCCTATAGTAGTGTGGTGTTATCTAAAGAATTTTATTTTTATTTGAAATTGTAGCTGATAAGGCCCCATAGACTTATTTGTAATGGTGTCGTAGGTAATATGATATTTCTTAGGGTTACCTCCATGGATAGGTTTTGAAAGGAATATTTTTAGATGTTATCATGTTTTTAAGTTCGTAAAACAACCTCTCGCGTTCAATTGACTTGTCGTATCTAAGATAGATATTGTTAGTATAAAATAATAGATTAAAAATTATTGTAATTGTTTAATTGATTAAAGTGAAAATGAAAGAAAACGATCATTTTTTATATTTTGAATAGTGGTAGTGGTAGTATTGAATGTGAACTGTAAATATTTTATTTGTTTTTTCTTTAACGCAGTTTACCTAATATTGAAAGTAATAAAACAGTAATAAATTACTTTTTACCAAAAAATAAAAGTTATAAATAACACCATATTATCCTCAACCTTATAAGGGTCCATAGCATATATATATATATCTGTAACAAAATGAAATTAAAACGACCAGGAGAATATCTAAATCTTAAATACCTCACATTCGCTTGCGTGGGATTTGAAATCACCTACATTGCGTGCAACGTTCATTAGGCACGCCAAATACAACAGTATGTGTCATTCATTTAGTCTTAATATATTTTTTTGCGTCACGCTGTATCCCGTAGAGGGACCCTAGTGTCAAGACATTCCGTTTATCGCAACGCCGCGCTTTGCCTCGCCATCAGAGCGAAGGAAATGGAAATATTTAATATTTCATTTTCTCGAGTGGAAATCCAACTCACGTGTGGCGTTTATAGTCACACTTTGTGCCCCTGTACCGCGACTGACATTAACTGTAAAAGTGTAGAAAATAATTCAAAACACAAAATCTGTGTGTAGAGCCATAAAGCCGTTGTTGTGCAGTAGGACAGTGTTTAATCAAAAACCTAATGTTTGCGAGTTTGATTCCCACTCGGGACAATGAACTATTTTCATTTCCAGCCTTTGCCATGTACAAAGTACGGCGTTAAATTCCACCACTCAACATACAACGCCTCGAATGTGAAAAACTGGCTGGAATGCGAAAAACTCGGCTTCTCCAGTCTCGACACTAGGTTCAAGTGGAATAAAATTTAATCTGAACCTAACATCAGATCTTGTACAAGTCCTATAGATCATAATGCAGCTTTACACTGTATCTCGCATATAATAGAGGCAGAGGGAACCTAGTGCTAAGACACTCCTCTTCCCACCTTCTGTTAAATTCTCAAGGCATTGTAACAACCTGCTTTGCTTTTACAGACCATAACTTAGTACATTTAGTACCAGTTGCATAATATATTACAATAGTAGAGCCCTGATGTGAACAGTTGGCGTTAATGGGACCCTACCCCAGGGAAATACACTCTTGATAATGTGAACTGTAATTTTATGTTGCGACAATAGCGACTCGAACGATTTGAATGTGATAACTTCGATTGTTACTTGTCATTTTGATGATAATAATATGTTTGCTTGGATTATATTTTACTTTATTGTTTTATGTGCTTTTTTATTTTTGTTGAATTATATTTAGTTATATACAGATTATTATTGTTTAGGATTTGTGGATGTAAATAGAAACAAGGTGTAGCATTATATTAATTGTATTTATTAATCTATCTTCTTTTATGACTTATAAAGAAAAATAACAAAATAAATAAACTAAAAATATGAAGATTCAACTGTTATCCTATAAATATACAATGTATTTTTGTCTTCACCACTTAAAATGAAAGCATAGTTTTAACTACTCTATAAAAGCCTAATACAATTAAAAGTAAAAAGATTTTACCAAAAATGATTTCTTTTTTTAAATAAAATAATTAATATAATCATCATAATCAAATCAAATCAGCTTCACATTGTATTAACGCACACAGCAAAACAGCAGAGAGAACCTAGTATTAAGACAATCCGTTCCTCACTTTCGACCGAATTTTGGAAGCATTGCGTAATGACTGGCGGAACTCAACACCGCGCTTTGCCTCGTCACCAGAGCAAAGAAATGACAATATAAATTTTAAGTGAATTTTTAATTTCCTCGAGTGGGGATTGAAACCACAGCCAGTCGCGTTTACAGTCACATTGTCAATCTGCGCCAGGACCAGCCTCAATAAAATGATCGCTGCAAAATAAAACACCATTTATTAAGAATGACGCACACAAACACTAACCTATCAAAGCGACCATGTCGCACATGTCCCATTCACGAAATCTAGTCGTAGGTGTTGGCAGTTGAAGTTGAACGTTGTTTAGGTTTATTATAAATAAAAGATAATAGCATAAAATAGAAGAGAGATATCCTTTTCTTGTTCTGGTATATTTTTTGGGAATGAAAGTGGCAGATCGGCAACGTTTAGTAGTATTTTTGTAGTAGTAGGTGTTTACGTTATTGATATCTATTCGTAACTGCGTCACACGAAATACAGTATGAATAAAAATCGTGAAATACAAAAAAATACTACGTCTAACTGTTCAACTACTTTAATAATTTATTTTAGGTATGGATTTGAAATATTTTACCCTATATGCTGCTCCCGTAAAAGGAGGGCGGACGCTTCCACACTGTATATTAACAGAAATATTAATTTATTACATTACGTATTTATGCCTATTTAAATAGATAATCTGAATCCATACGCGATGACTGTGGGTTTTATAAAAAAATATATTGATTTCCAGACTGGGGTAAGACAAAACGCGGCTTTGGATCCCGCCACTCAATATACTTAAACCTAAAAATGGCTATTAGGTAATGCCATGCATTCTACATCAATTAAAAGCATTTATCAATAATTAATTTTTATACTTATAATTCTAAGAAGTAGATATAACAAGGGCAGTAATCAAAAAATGCTTAATCAAATCGCTGGAAGACAAGAAGTTGTGTACTTTTTATTGGCAATTCTGCATGCTCAAAGTTCATTAGCAGCACGCAAATATTCACTTAGGGGCTGCTAAAATGAAAAACAACTGACCCGATTACATTTCAATTCTATTGACGTTCTACTCAGAATATATTCATTTTAATTTGTATGAGCGAAAATGTTGCGCCATCGCCATTTTGAATTTTTTATCAATTTCAACTGATAGATAGTCTGTAAACATTACTTTTTGACAAATAAATTAATAATTCAATTGAAAATTGTCACTTCAATAAAAAATTTAATTGTGAATTTTTAAATTAATATCATGAATTACCTAGGCGTTTTTAATTTTTTTAGTTTTAATAAAATATTATTTTGTTTTATGATGGTTTCATTTGATAGTCTTACGCACAGTAATTTATATATTTCCTAGAGATACAAGCGCGGCTTCGCTCGGCGGTGGCGTCCACCATCATCTTGAGATGGCACGGTCAGCCTTGTTGCTTCTGACGGAGACTCAGATTGCCCGACCGAGTGACACAGCCTATCAATATATCTCCAATATCCCGGCTACAAAATAAAACATAATATCATGCCTCATGCCGGGGTGTGTTCGTTAGGGATAACTTAAGTTTCCGTCGTCTTGCCAATTTTAAAGGTCGGGACCTGTCAACTATCTGGCTACATGTTGACTACGTGAGTCTACGCATGCATATACATGTCGCAAAGTGGTAATGCAGAAACGGATCGGCTCGTGGAGCACATGCAATCGGCTATCTACAATATGCTCTCACATATCCCCTCCGTTAAGGTCGTGGTACTTGGCGATTTTAATGCGCACAATTCCAGTTGGCTTGGATGACGTACCATCGACCACGATTTGCTATGGCAAATTACGAGGTATATGAAATCTCTAGATCTGAATGTAAAAGCCTCAAAGAGGAAGTATAACCTAGCCTCTAGGTACTTTAAGTGGCAAATTGCCAGAATAAGGTATATCATATCACCAAAATCGCCTTTGAGAGTGCCCAAAGGCAGAAGGGGAAGACACATACAGGTTAATATGTTCTTTAGTTTCTTCGCTCTGGTCTCGAGTCAAAGCGCGGCCTTGAGTTCTGCCACTCAACACCCAAAGCCTCCAGAATTCGGCAGAAAGTGAGGAACGGAGTGTCTTAATACTAGGTTCCCTCTGCCTACCCTGCTGTGTGCGGGATACAGCGTGAAGCTGATTTATTTATTTTATTTTACCTCTTTTTATATATTCCTTTTCCATGCGCACTTCTTAACAATCTCACAAATTATCGACTTCCATATTTAGAGTGCAAACATAACAAATAAACTTACATTCCCATTTGTAATATTAGAACGATATGTTATAAGAAACCAATTTACTATTATAACGTAAGCTTACATTAAAAACCAACAGTATCTTCCATAAAATGAGGATAGAACATGAAAACAGTTTTTTAGACATATATAATAGATGTAAACTCGCATACAGGAAAGCGAGATAAATCTATTCATAATCCAAACATATTTTTTGTAATTTTCTTAAAGAATCGCACTATAGAACTAAGGGCTTCACCCTTGGAACATAGTTGAGATGTAGGCCAAGATAGGAGCGTCATCACACGTCACGGGTAAGAAGCTAGTGGCGTTTTCACACCTACCCTTTGAGTAATCTTATGATCTTTTTCAATTCACACTGAAATACAACCCTGAGCAAGTTTCTTACAATTTAAGGGAATCGTGGTTGCATAAGGATATAGTGGCAACAGCCATATTGTGAAGTAAGTCTCTGGTTATAAAATCTGGATAATGAATATGGGTAAAAACATATAAAGTAATAATTTACAATTTGTTTTGTTTAGTGTTCTGTCCCACTTAAGGAAAAATGGGACCCTTATAAAATCACTTTGACGTCTGTCAGTCCGTCCGTTCGTCCGTCTGTCTGTCAAAAGCCTTTGTCTTAGCAACACTTGAAGATATCGATTAAAAATTTAAACTATATACTCAGGTCTACGGTCCCTTGATTTCCTGAAAAAAATGTATTTCTACATTTACTTAATAAAAATATATGACCGTTATTATAGCAATAAACACGTTTTTCGACACTATAAAATATAAGGTTCAGGAAAAAAACTGAAAAAAAGTCTTAGTAAAGATAGAATTGTGCCCTTTTATAATAGCAAAACAATGCGTACATACTCATACATGTATAAAAGAAAAAAATACATATAATGAAAAAACGCAGAACGCAAGAATATATATTTTTTAATATTATATCAGCAAATTCCGCTTTTTAGCACATAATGATATAATTTCTGTCTACCTACCTTGCTGAATGATATAGTGTGAAGGTATTTATGATAAAATCTATAAAATATATGAAGAAAAGCATAACGATAACTAACTAGTTTTTCTTTTGAAAATAGAACCTGTTATCTGCGATCAATTATTACTTTTTTACTTCTTTGTCTGAAATATTAAAACACAATTTTTTATACAAAAAAATACAAATATTACAAAATTTATTTGAGACTATATTTAAATAAATAGAAAAAAGACTATATTTAATGAATATGAAAAGCTTTTTTTCTTGAACAAGCTGTTTGTGTCGAAATAACCAAAGACCGCTGTCAATCTCTTTATCCCCTAACCTCCACTCAATTTATTATGATTAAACCGCTCTAATATTGAGAGATTCTTTCAGTTTATTGCCCATAAATAAAATATTCTCTTGGATCTATTGCCATATTTTGACATTTATTATTTTTTTTATTATAAACGCAACTACTGCATCTTGTATCGTAGATAGGGGTAGGGAAATTTAAAAACATTTAATAAATCCGTTATTCCACCCATAAAAACAAATATTTAATTAAGAAATTAAAAAAATATAATTTAATATAAAAGATCAGAAGACTTCTTTCATGTAATAATTAAACATTGAGATTNACTTATAGTACTTAAGTAATATGTTTAATCTATGTAAGTAAATAATCTAAATTTAAACACTCGAACCTCCAACCAACTCTTACTTCGCTCTGGTGTCGAGGCAAAGCGCGGCGTTGAGTTCCGCCACTCAACACGCAAAGCCTTCAGATCTCGTCATACACTAGGTTTCCTCTGTCTACCCTGCTGAGTGTGGGATACATTACTTAAGTAGTATGTTTTTGTAGATCTACATCACATAACACATTAATAATAAATCATGAATTTGCAAAACGGTAATTTATATGGGAAAAAATATTTTTAAAGGTCAAATATTTATAATGTGTACTCTATTAGAAATATAAATCTAATATTGGATTCCAAGACTCGTTTCACTCAAAGTAATTTTAAGATATCCAAGATTATTACGAAAGTATATAGGCATGACTGAATTAAACATTTTTCCGGTAAGTAAATTGCTATCAAAGGAAAAGCCTTAGGCTACTTTTTAGAAATTACAGTGCCAGTAAAACTTCTTATAGGAGAAAGGTATCTAAACAAAATAAGCTTAGAAATTCTCTTATTTTCCTTACATTTCTAGTAATGTAAAATTCTAAAAGGCTGCCGAGTAAGCTCATAAATTTTATAAATCCAACACTGTCAAAACTTGGAGTTTAGAATTTTGAAACGTTATAAAACGTAATATACATGGCTACATAAACTACTCGCATTTAGAAAATATTTACAAATAAATGACGTAGACTTACAAATTTTATAGGCAGGTAAAAGAAAAGATCTTAAAACAGCAGGTTTCCTTACCTTTAAATTATGGAAGACTAAAAACTTTGCAACATTACTAAACATGAACAGACGCAACCGTAATAATAATTAGCATAAATATTTTTGCATTCAAGTAAATAGCTATTATTTACGATTGCAACACTGCAGCAATATTCCGCAATAAGGGGTAATAAGCGGTAAAAAGTTGGTAATAAACCAACTGGAATGATAAAGTGAAGCAAAATGAGAACATTACTTTCCCACTGCAGGGAACGCCGCCTCTCCTAACAAGGCGATCGAGTGCACGCCATGCTGCATGACTTCTAGTTGACAGCGAAAAATATTTCTTGGGCGACACGAGACTTTTTGATATTTATGTGAGTTTTAATTGTGTCGTGTGCTTTGCTTTCTTATACAATGTTTGTGACGCCATTGTTGTAGAAAATGGCAACACTTGCATGTTTATATTTATTTTTTTAAGTCATTAGTTGCAACACTACATAACGTCTTTCCGTGAACATTGACAGGTTTACGTTCTTTTTAGTGCAGTTACGTCGCTGTTGCACTCAATAAAAGATATGATATATTTTACTTATACTAAATTGCTTATTATATAATATAAATCAAATCAAATCAACTTCACGCTGTATCCCGCACACAGCAGGGTAGGCAGAGGGAACCTAGTGTTGAGACACTCCGTTCCCCACTTTCTGCCGCTGCGCCACGACTGGCGTTAAAATATGAAAAATATGAAAAATAAATAAAATAGTAATAATCACTACTGTGATATTTCATATTACATTTATATAGCATGTAGAAAAAAATATTTCCAATAATTGCAATTTACTCAATTTGTAATCGCTAATACATTTATATTATAAATGAGAGAAATATTAAAAAACTTTTTATCGCGAGAATTAAAGCTTAAGTTATCAAAGCAACTACTGGCAGTATTGACTGTAGTTGCCTGATGTATATTTAAATTAATACTTTAAACTAGATGAAACATTAAACAGTACCACGAGAAGATTGAAATTAATAAATTTATTATTATTTTCTAACTAATATTGTAATTGTGAAAGTTTGTGAATATGGATGTTTCGCTTTCACGCAAATTTACTGAATGGATTTAGATGAAACTTAACAGCAATAAAGTCTATTCCTCAAAATAGCACATATGCGTATTGCATTCATCAGAATAAACAGTTCCGTTCCTTAATTTTAGCCGACTTCTGGAGCCATTTTTCGTGGCGGAACTCAACATCGCGCTTTTCGTCGACACCAGAACAAAGAAATGAAAATATTCAATTTCCATTTCCTCGAGTGGGAATCGAATCCACTACTTGACGCCAATTTCCAATGATCAATCGTCAATAAATGTAATTTCGTACTCTTGAAAGCAATCAATTGCTAAGTCCACTACCGCCCGCTAGTTGACAGTTGCGTTAACTAAAAATTATTGTTAAATTCGTTAGAATTGTGATATTTGGTACTCTTGACGCGTTTTTGACAGCCAACTTTACAGCAATGCTGTAAGTGGAATTGGAATTTACGCAATAACTAAAGTGTACATTTTTAGAAATTGATTTGTTATTTTTCTCGTGAAAACGGCAATAAAATGGCACGTTTAGTGCTTATGTACTGTGTTTTGAGGAAAACATATAAATTAGACATTAAAAACAACGAAATATGCGTCGATTCGCGAATTTTAAAGAAAAGTGAAAACTATTGACTGTCTTAAAGAAAAATTCTGTTATAAAGGTGATACGAAGAAATAAGTAGAATTCGTCACATAAAGTGAAAAAATTTAAAACGAAATTAATGACTGTAACTTACATATACTAGATTAGTTAAGTTTTAATCTAAGGAAATACATATGTAAGTGCTGATTAAAGTGCTAAGCAAAATCACGTAGTGTTTATATTTCAAATGTATTTAAATATATTATCAGTGGACTCATCTTTTGAAGAAGTTTTAATTGGAATGAGCATTTGCTTTGTAAAAATATATATTAAATAACTACCAATATATCATTCAGTACCAATATACCAATGTAATAGTTGGTACTTAAATATTTTATAAACTACAATAGTAAGAATAGGATTTATTACTATCATTTTATAGGTGACCATATGTATGCCCAAAAGTGGATATTTGATGACCTCTAGATGTAGATACTTACAGGAACTTTACAAGAATATTTCACCAATATTCACATTTCTACTCAATCTAAATAAACAAAAATGTTCACAAATGGAAACACAGGGTGCAGCAATTTAAATAAATAACACATATTGCAAGTGACAACATATGTGTTAAAGTATTATATACTTGGTAGGTAGGTAGAAAAAGTCTCCAAACATTACAACTGACTGACAGGTTCTAAAAACATATAATAGCTACAAAATTAAGGAAAGAAACAGAAAATAGGTTTATTTTAGTCCACAAGTTATATAAATATTCTTATAAATAAGTTTGTATTTTTTTATTTTAATATTAAGGTATTGTCTAACAATGTTTGTTGTAAAATAAAAATTACTTTTAAAGTTGAAAATAGTTAAGCAATACAGTAAGACATTGAATTTTCTTATAAAGTTATTTAAAATATTATTATTATTTAATTAATTGATACAATTACCGAGTAAATATGTACTTATGTGTAACAAAATTATATTCTACTGTACTATATTGTTTAATTTAATGAAACAAATTAAATAATAATGAAATAAATTAGTTTTCCAAATAAATTATTTTGAATTTATCAAAACTTTACAAAAATGCTCAAAAGTATGAGTGATTGGATATGTCATAATATTTTTTAAGTACTCGAGTATTTGTATATATGTCTATAATTGTATCTCTATATAAATGTATATATAATATCTATGTTTATATTTATGTATGGATAGTGTATGTATATATAAATGTTTGATATAATAAATAACAAAAATATCTTTATACAATCTTTATACTTTAAATAAGTACAAATTTTAATGAATGTATTATCTTTATGCAATAGTGTTTTTAGAATTTGATTTGTAATTAGATATACAAATCTCGTGCTAAAGAGAAATGTTTCAGATGTAACAGTATGTAAATTATCTTATTAAACTTATTTTAAAAAGAATGATTTAATTATTTAGCGATAGTTTTGTGTTGTACTTGTATTTTTAAAATTACCAATAAAGATGTGTTTTAATTATTACTGTTTAATTACATAATTGGCATTTAAAACAAAATATTAAATATACGGCAAGAAAAAAATAAAAGCAAACCATTACACTATATTATGTTATTTTCAGTTTTTTTTATAGTTAAAGAAAAAAATTGTCTTTTGGTCTTTCTTATACAATAAAAAATTATCAAATTTTACGTACTTATTGACACTAATGTATAGCTTTAAGTTTTATGATATTATACATAATATGATAATGGTACATATCAATATTCTTATTATATATAATAAAAAGACATTCAGTAGTAAAGCATTTTTTTATTAATACTTTTATTTTAATCACTTTTATAAACATAATAGACTAATCATAATTCTTTCTTTAAATATGCACATTTAAGCGTTATCCATTAACATAAAAAATATGTATGTTTCTTTCAAATAAAAACAACCATTAGTTTTCGCGTGAACTTCAAAAGCATTTAACCTTTGTTATTTTGTTATACTTTACTTAATTATATACTTCAACTTTCTTTTTCATTTATTTATAGGCTAAATGCACATCGATTGTAGAAACATCTTTATTATAACTGATAACATAAACATTAATATAATAATACAAATACATATGTCAAATGTTTTTTTTGACAAATCATTCTAAATAATTAGACATACAGATAAAATATATCCATTTTTTAGAACGACTTCAAAGGTTTCATTGTTTTTTAAGTAAAACAAAATAAATGTGATTTATAATTATTGTTTTTGCGAAAAATGTGCATGTAAATAAATTATTTCAAGGACTAATGAATGTTAATTATGTATCGCAGATTTATCGGTATAAAGTGTACAACACTAACTGTCAGTTATAACGGCGTTAGAATTGGTCAAAAAAATAGTAATCCCACTTTGAGAGTATTGGTTTCAAGAGTACCAAAACGACGTCGCCGCAGGATTGCATTGAACAATGTTGGACGTCAAAATGGGATTGAAATTACTTTCAAGAGTAAGGCCCCTGGTCTTATTATTGTAATTGAATATTTAAAATAAAAATTTCTGGCGTAAGAAAATGTACAAAAATAAATTTTAAATACTCAACTTCAATAATAAATATAAATTTTCTATGGAATGAAGTAAATCGAATCAATTTTCGCCACTTGTATTGTAACGATAAAGTAACAAATTTTATACTGTTGGATGAAACATTGCAAAAACAAACTGGCACCATCTGGCCCTAACGACACTTCGCTAGGAGCAATATAATGACACCGAAGACGGTGTTTCTTTATATTTTATAAACATTTACGAATGTTGGATATCTATATCTATCTATCTATATATACATATAGTAAATTTTACTTGCAATATTGACTATATTAAATAAATCACTTTTATAGTTTTTTAATCATTAATTATTCTTCATTATTATATAAATTGAGGCTGTCGCGGCGCAGTAAGCGCGACGGTTGTGGGTTTCAATCTCCATTCAAGTGAATTATTATTTAAAAATTATTGTTATTTCACCGCTGTGCCCAAAGCAAAGCTTGCGACCTTGAGTTCTTCAACTCAACATGCAATATCAAGAAAATTTGGCAAAACTGAAAAAAAAGTAATAAGAGTTAACTTTTCATATTGTAATTATTTCAACGAAAAAAAAGATAAATAGACAATCTATTTAGTTTTTTGCTTTGTACTTTAATGAGTAACCGATATTTGAGCCGGTAATTTTAATGAAACTTATTATAACTTAAGCACTTCGTAGTGATATTTGTCCTTTTTGATAGATAATGTGCCAAAATTTGCCGTGTAAAATCGGATCAAATTACTAGTACTCTATGAGTTACTGTTAAGTTAATACATTTTTAATAAAAAGTCATGTCGAAGTCCATTTAAAATTTATCCTCGAAAAACAGTATTTTCGACATCCCAAAATCGAGTGTATCCACGAATTTCAATTTCTGTATTATTGTGAAACTGTAGCATTTGGACGTGTCTATCGTTCTGTCACTGAAGTTGACTGCACATAGTCAAAATTAATTTTCAATTCCATTTGTATTTTGAATCTACTACTACTAAAGGTATGTATAGCAATATTATTTTTTCAGTTTCACTAGGTTCCCTCTGCCTACTCTGCTGGGATGCAGATCCCAGCAGAGTAGGCAGAGGGAACCTAGTGCTAAGACTAATTATATTTTATATTCTTTGTACGAAGTTCATAATACAAATAAATCTGATCTCTATTTCTTACGCAATAGAATATTAATATTTAATATACAACATTTCATATAATAATAATTTAAATAATTAATTAAACTATTCATCAAATAGAAAATTTCAACCAATATCCACTCATAAGAATATTTACAACGACAACACCTAACGTATTTACGAAATAACAATAGTTTATTGGTGTACGCGATACGAATATTGTATGTCAGTTTACTAAAATATTCGATAATTTGTATCGTAATAAACGATAGTAGAGTAGAAGCGTCGATGATCACTGTTTACGATACCATGTTAATAGCTGCCGTGTGATTTGCGGGTAGACTGTCAAAACAATGCGACCGCGACCAATTTCCGCAAAACTGATGCATTTATAATTTAAACGACAGCTTCTATTTTTTAGATTAATTATATTCTTTTTTTTTTTGTATTGAAAAGAAAATTATTATAATTGGGTCTAAAAGAATAGATAAAAAATTATATATTTGTATATTTTTAAAAGATATTATTAATTATTAATAAATTGATCATCATGACACATTTGCTTGCAATTTAGGTATATTTTATGTTACGGTAGCGAAGTCTCTTGGCTAGTTTCCCAGTTCTCTCTGCCTACTCAACTAGGTATCTGATTTTATTAAATAATTTTTTCAAAAAGGATCTAAACGTTTTTTCGACAGTTTTAACTGAGTCCGGCTTTAATTTATTTACTCAACACGTAATATATCTTAATAAATATAAACATTTTTTAAATTTTACGCTATAGGACAGACAAAGCAGTGCCGGTAGAAGGAAACTGGGAACATCGAGTTTTTTTTTATATAAATTCTGTAATATAGACATTTGTTCCTAATCTTTTTTTCTATAATATCTCAATTTTTATTTTTTGTGAA
Source organism: Heliconius hermathena (assembly GCA_013403705.1). NCBI lineage: Eukaryota > Metazoa > Arthropoda > Insecta > Lepidoptera > Nymphalidae > Heliconius > Heliconius hermathena. The sequence continues at coordinate 157,564 of JAAIXJ010000329.1, read as the reverse complement.
TTTTTCTGGACTGCTAAGGAAGGGTTATAAGTACTTACGTTTTAGTTAAGGCTAAACCACACCCAAACGAGTTGGGAACATAGTGTTAAGATACTACTGTAATAAAAGTTGACAAACTTAGGGTTGCGGGCATATGCACTCCTTTTGTATGAAATGAACTACAAATATAAGTTTGTATTGATTGTATTCTATAAAAACTTATAAATTTTCACTGTTTTTTCCCTTACTTTTTATAATAAATTTTCCTTTCGTGCCAAATTTCTGTAGGTCCACGGGAAGTACCCTATAGTGGGTTTTGATTACTTGGTGAATTTCATGCAAAAGCAGCAAATTGCTCGTATCTTCAGAATAATGATAATTATTATAGTCAAAATTACAGAACTCGGTTTCATTTAACTTTCCCATTCTTTAGTCGCTAAAATGGAGAACGACGCATTACTTTACATTTAACTTGGCTCCCATTTCACATTCATATTTTTGATGGGATTCACATTACCTAAACGCCTATCGATACAACTTCTTTCTTACAAGAACGCTGACATATACTTACTAATGATAATGGAACTTTCGACTGTAGCCCAACATTAATTCAACTAGGTACTATAATCTAATGGTGTCAGCTTCACGATGTATCCCGCACACAGCGCGGTAGACGGAGGGAACTTAATTTTAAGACACTCCCCCACTTTCCGCCGAATTCTAAAAGCATTGCGTGTTAAGTGACGGAACTCAATGCCGCGCTTTGCTCCGAAACAAGAGCAAAGAAATGAAAAAATAAATTTAAATAAATATTGCATCTCCTTGAGTGGGAATCGAATCCACATCCAGTCGATTTTACAGTCACAATTTGTGCCCCTGCGCCACGACTGGCCTCTAATGGTATCGGTTCCACTAATTGCAAGTTATACCTATTATATTGTGCGACGTGTACATGTATATACGTTTTAATGGATTTCACGCATTAATATCAGAGGGAGTCACGTACGATCCTAATTAGATTTAACAGAAAGTAACGTTATGGTAATTATAAGGCGTTTGCTTTTTAGGGGAGGATGATTGTTTTTTGACGCTTTCAAAGTTTTGTTTCGTTTTTAACTTAATTAGTCGATATTGTTCTATGATTTAAATCCAGTATTGTCGTTGTGATAGAATCTAACCAACTGAATTCAATTTATAGTTAGGCTTAAGTAATAATCAACTTCACGCTGTATCCCACACACAGCAGGGTAGGCTGAGGGAACCTAGTGTTAAGACACTCCGTTCCCCACTTTCCGCCGAATTGTGGAGGCCTTGCGTGTTGAGTGGCGGAAATCAACGCCGCGCTTTGAGTTGTTAGGCTTAAGTGCATACTTACTTGAATGAAGACACTGCGTGTTGGAACTCTACACCACGCTTTGCCCTGAACAAACAGATAAAAATATTAAATATTTCATTTCCCCGATTGGGAATCGAACCCACGGCTTGTTCCATGTACGATCACACAATGATACTCCACCACTATAACTTACAACAAATAAATTTATCCTTTCAAATAAATTCTATTCTAACAAAGTAGTTATACAATATAGAAGGTTTTACTAGAAATCACAAGTTATTGAAATATATGCGAGAATACGTACCTTATTGACAAACTATTTCCTTCACACATAAATATAGTGTCTCGCGCGAATAGAAGAACGCCACTTGCAACATATTAGTCGCGTATTTCAAAAGACCCTTTCAATTGTAGAATTTATTAGCTATTTGTATGATATTTTATTTGATAGTATTGTTATATAGATATTATAAAATAAGTATAAAACTAAGAACTTTAGAGTATTTGATGTACATGATAGTTGAGGCTGCAGGTGTAGAGTTTGACTGTAAACGGAACAGGGTGTAGGTTCGATTCCCATTTGAGGAAATTAAATATTTAGTAACTAAGAGGCCAGTCGTGGCGCAGGGGCACAAAGTGTGGCTATAAAATCGACTGGTTGTGGGTTCGATCCCCACTCGAGGAAACGAAATATTTATTTACATTTATATTTTCATTTCTTCGCTCTGGTGTCGAGGCAAATGCGCGGCGTTGAGTTCCGCCACTCAACACGCAATGCCTCCAGGACTTGGCGGAAAGTGGGAAACGGAGTTTCTTAACACTAAGTTTCGTCTGCCTACCCTGCTGTGTGCGGAATACAGTGTGAAGCTAAATCAGCTCCAATTATTTTAATTTTAAATATTTAATATTTTTATTACTTCGCTCTGGTGTTGAGGCAACACGCGGCGTTGAGTTTCTCCACTCAATACGCAATGCCCTCGAAATTCAGCGGAAACTAAGGGAGTGTCTTAACACTAAGTACCCTCTGCCTATACAGCAGAATACAGCGTGAAGCTTACATGTTGTTTCTGCAGTACTGCTCTGTAATCTGATAAAAGCTTTCTGTCTGATTAAGAATAGTAATTTGTTGACACAAAATTGGATATGGCTTTTGATTTGATTGATTATATTTCGAATGCGTAAAGCCCAATTTTGTATTAGAACACTATAATAATATTAATATTTATTTTCATCAGCTTCACGCTGTATCCCGCACACAGCAGGGTAGAGGCAGAGGGAGCCTAGTGTTAAGACACTCCGTTCTTTACTTTCTGCCGAATCCTGGAGACATTGCGTGTTGAGTAGCAAAACCCAACGCCGCGCTTTGGATCACCAGACGCACCAGAGCGAAGAAATGAAATATAAATTTAAGTAAATATTTCATCTCCTCGAGTGGGGATCGAACCCACAACCAGTCGGTTTTACAGTCACGCTTTGTGCCGCTGCGCCACGACTGGCCTCTTATGAAGATAAACTGGCCTAATATTTTTATATTTTAATAATATAATAATAATATATTACTATAGTGATATTATTAATATGTGTTATTTTACCGATAGCCGATACGTATGGTACCTTACCGGGAAGATATAACCGACACCATCAGTAAGCAATAGTTGTGTTTGAATTTCAAAACAAATATTCTGAATGATTGTATTAAACACACATATATGTTAGTACAATGACTAGTGCAAAGACTAGACTGGTAGTGTCTATTACGAAACAGTGTTGTCAATAAAAGAGGACACTCTTGACACGTCACGTCACGTTATTGAGTTGGTTTTTACATAAAAAATTATACTAAAACCTTTTTCTTTAAGTAGTTTTAAAGAGACTTCTACTAAAGAATTACTAGATGTAACAAAATGTAATATGGACTATTGTATGTGATAAAGATTAGTGGTTAACTCACGCAACCTGCAAATTTCTTTTTTTTTTTTAACGCTGTATCCCCCATACAATAGGGTAGACAAAGGGAACCTAGTGTTAAGACTAAAGACTCCGTTCCCTCCTAATTTTCGCTGGCTTTTTTTAAATCATTGCGTGTTGGCTGGTATTCAACGCCAGGCTTTGACCTTGATGCTACAGCGAAGAAATAAAAATAAATAATAAATCATTTCCCTGAATTGGGATCGAAAACACAACCGTCCCTTTGCAATCACACCCTTCTACCCCTGTGCCACGATGAATGAATTAATGGTTATATTATATTATAATATCTGATGATCCTTAAGTAAATTTAAATCTGAAATGCAGAAGGATCCAACTCGATTCGAGATAAAATAATGAAATAAAACTGTTGTATCGATTGCATTAATACAACTGAATAAATATCAGCCAATTATTCAAATACAAGTGCCGCGAACCGAAGTCCGTATCGATGAATATTTAATTGTTTTTTAATATGAAAAATGTATAGCAAAGGCTTAGTTTATATACAGCTACTAATTACTTTGGAGTATTGGAACTCGAAATGTTTTGTAGCGTAAAATCGATATGTTTTCTAGTACGAGTTATAGGTCAGCCTATAGTGTATTTTATGGGAACGTTAAAACAACAAAAAATAAATAGAAAGAAATAGAATAAGTAAAGTAAATAAGTTAATTATATGAAAATTGCCAAGAACGCAATGGTTGTGGATTATCCATTTAGAATTTGGCTGTGTTTTATACTTTATACTTATTATAATATTTATGACTTTTTTTTATCAGCTTCACGCTGTATCCCGCACGCAGCAGGGTAGACAGAGGGAACCTAGTGTTGAGTCACTCTGTTCCCCACTTTCCGCCGAATTCTGGAGCCATTGCATATTCAGTGGCGGAACTCAGCGCCGCGTTTGCCTCGACACCAGAGCGAAGAAATGACAATATAAATTTAAGTAAATATTTCATATCCTCGAGTGGAGACTGAACCCACAACACTCGACTTTACAGTCACACTTTGTGCCCCTGCGCCACGACTGGCCCCAATTTATGAGTTAGTATATACTGACTCATTTATATTATCGTCTTATAGTACCTATACAAATTTATAGTATAAGTCAACAAAAAATTTAATTTTCTAACATTTCTTGATTTAAACATATTTTACTGTTTTTTTATAATCCAAAATATTTTTCCATTGCTATACTACAATACAATAACTTAACTTAAAACAAACAGCACTCCAATCGTTTTTCATTTATTATACCTATACCTTATCATTAATAATGTAATTTCATTAACTAAAACTGCCGTTCCACTCAGCCAATATAACCAGATATGAAGGGAACCATGATACCACGTCCATCAGAACAGTCTCAGCGGAAGGGTGCATATCAAATCGGTCGGTGTGTCAGGCCAGCTGCCGCGGATGCATTCGCAGATTGCTATGCAAGATTAATAGTAGTATCGCTGCACCTACTATTAGATGACCATATATGGTATGCGTTTGTGGTAATTATAGTAATTGAATTTGTTGTTATGTACGTTTGTTGTTGAGGCCGGCCGCAGTGGCTTCAGTGTGTAAATTCAAATGTTGTGGGTTCGATTTCCAATCAAGGAATTGGAATATTTAAAATTTGAATGGTAATAAGACAAAACGCAGCGTTTAGTTCCGCCACTTAACAAGCAATGTCTCGCACACTACACGTAAATTCGGCGCGAAGTGGGGCACGAAGTGTTTTAGGACTAGGTGACCTCTGCCTACCCTGCTATATTCGGAATACAACGTGGAGCTACAAAAATATTTAACACTCTAATAAAAATTTATCATCTTTCTTATTAGGATTATAGTATGGTACATTTTACGATATTATTTTATTGAGGAATTTAATATCGTTTAAATTGGAACCCACTGCCACTAATCCATTGCTGCCACTGCTCATCATCGAACAAACAAACATATTTACGATTATAATTACTTAATTAGGTACATGAAATTGAAGACATTTATAAGTTTAGATTATTAAGCGAAATACGTACTATGTGCAATATTTTTAATGTTTAACCTTTTCATCTTTATATAAAACTTGAGGCCGGTCGTGGCGCAGCGGCACGAGGTGTGACTGCAAAACCGACTGGTTGTGGGTTCGATCCCCACTCGAGGAGATGAAATATTTACTTAAATTTATATTTCCATTTCTTCGCTCTGGTGTCGAGGTTAAGCGCGGCGTTGAGTTCTGCCACTCAACACGCAATGCCTCCAGAATTCGGCAGAAAGTGGGGAACGAAGTGTCTTAACACTAGGTTCCCTCTGCCTACCCTGCTGTGTGCGGGATACAGCGTGAAGCTGATTTTTTTTTTTTTATAAAACTTAATAAAAATAACATAACTTAAATTAAACATAATAATATATTAAAAAACAAAAAAACCCAATACAAATAGTGCATATATTCGAACAAAATGAACTGTACGCAGCCCACGTATATAGGTTGGTTATTAAATTCCTTTATGCGCGACACAATTGCGATAGCGAGAATTGAAAAACACTAAAACGTAATTACTCGTTTAATTTTCACTGACATTGAGTTGAAATTGAAAATTTCATTTAAAACAGTTCTCGACAGCATCAGTACGACTGTGAATATAAGTTTCAGCAAATTATTTATAGTTTTTAATTTTATTTTTTTGATTTGTAGTTAATAAATGTTGTTTTAAAATCTAATTAGGTTTATTTTAGAGGGCAGTTGTGGCGCAGGGGTATAAGCGTGTGAGTCTAAATATGACAGGCTGTAAGTTCGATTTCCTTTCAAGGGAATGAAATATTTATAATATTTTCATTTCTTGAGGGCCAGTCGTGGCGCAGGGACACACTGTGTGACTGTAAAATCGACTGGTTAAGGGTTCGATGCCCACTCGAGGAAATGAAATATTTACTTACATTTACATTTTCATTTCTTCAGTCCGGCGTTGAGGCAAAGCGCGGCCTTGAGTTCCGCCACTCAACACGCAATGTCTCCAGAACTCGGCGGAAAGTGGGGAACGAAGTGTTTTAACACTAGGTTCCCTCTGCCTACTCTGCTATGTGCGGGATACAGCGTGAAGCTGATTCAATTTTTTTGATATAATTTTTAACTTTTTCGCTCTGGCGTCGATGCAAAGCGCGGCGTTGAGTTTTGCCATTCAACACGCAATGCCTACAGAATTCGGCGGCGAAAGTGGAATGTGTCTTAATATTCACGTTACATCTCGCATGTAAAGTGGTAGGCAAGTAGAGCTTTATTATCAGGACATTCCGTTTTCCTCTTTTCGTCCAAATTCTAAACACCGCGTTTTGATTTGTGGAACATAATGCAGCACTTTGCCATACCCGAGTAGAGAAATAAAAATATCATTCTCCTTCGTAGAACTCGAACCCACAACCATCAGGCTTATACTCAGATGCACCACAATAGCCTTTGTTGTATTAGATTATAATTAATTCATTTTATAAACGTGGGAATGATGTTTATATACATGAAATAACTACTACCGCTAACCGCTCTTTCGTCTGTAAAATAGTACCTATTCAAAGAGATGGTTAACCGCTGTATGCAAACCTAATAATTGTTGAATGTTTTTCATTAAAATAATAAAAAAATAAATCAGCTTCACGCTTTATCACGCACGCTCACAGCAGGGTACACAGAGGGAATCTAGTCTTAGGGAACTCTGTTCCTCATTTTCCACCGAACTCAGGTGTTGAGAGGCAGAACTCAACGCCACGCTTTTCCTCGAACACCAGAGCGAAGAAATCAAAACATACATTTAAATAAATATTTCATTTCCTCAATTGGAGTTCGAACCCACTACTAGTTTTTATTCCTTATTACCTTTTGCTATAAATACTTAAGAGACGTAGAAATTATAAAATATGCCAGTGTTTAGTATTTTTTTTAATTAATAAAAATATAATTAAAACATTATTTCTAAGGATATTATATTTAATCAAAATATATTATTTTTATCAATTTTCTTCTATGTTGATACACTTTTATACGTATAGGCATTTTGTTAGTCAGGTGAAAATTCAATTGTATGGCAGCGTCGGCACGTACACGCTCCTATATGCCTCTGGAGACCGTCCCGACAGTATCTTGTTTTATCTATTTTTAATGGCTCCAGCAAGTATAATAATCTGATTGAAAATTGAACCATTTTCACAATATTTTATAAAAGTAACTGTTTCTTTATTTAATATTTATATTGTGAAAGTTTTTATTTTAGTAAAAGAATTAGGTAGTTACTGCTGTAATCAGTTTCATTGTATGTGAGGAAAATATGTAGAAATATAATTAGTATTTACATTTTATTTTGTATTTTTATATAGCAAATCTGAAGTCAAATCAAATGAATGCGGTGGTATATTTGAGAAGTATGTTCAGTACAGATGGCAGATACGAGATGGATGTGGAAAGACGTATTGAAATTCGGTTGACCCTCTAAAACACAGTATCAAAGATACAGGAGGAAGATCACGTAAAGCTCAACATTTCATGCTCATGCTGAGCATGAAATGTTGAGCACGGGGGATCCCGTAGGGCATGTATGAAGAGATTGATGTCAGTGGACGAGGCGAAAGAGGTATGTAGAGACCGTAGCGTTTGGCGCTCCGTTCTCTCTGACTACCCCGCTAGGGATAAAACGTGAGTTAAGTTATATAAAAGATCCAAAATTGAATACAATGCCACGTCGGTCGTAGCACTTTACGTATATTTAATGCAACAATTTTCTTAATATATAACAACAACATGTTTTTAAATATTGAAAATTATGTTAAAAATTCATATAAGATGAGAAATAATATATAAAAACAAAAATAATACAAAAGAATTTCAACTTGCAACCATTCTGTTTTAGTCAAACGCATATTATTGTATCGGATTAAGAAAAATGTATTTATTGTAATATAGTATATTTAAAATATGTAAGCAATGCAGTCAAAAATCCTAATTAAAGATTTCACCGCATTCTATTTTACATACGTAGAGCACATTATACTTGTTTTGGTTATATATTGAAGTTTTCATACATAAAATTAAAAATATATAGAAATAAATACTTAAATATATATAAAAGACTTATGTTGATATCAAATAACAAAGAGTAACTACTTTCAAAGTAAAATAGAGATAATTCATTTTCCATGACAAGAAAAGGATTTGCTCTTGCAGTCAATTACTTTATCGTAAGCTGATATAAGTCACTTTTCTAATATAATTAAATATTTAAGAATGAGAAGAATCAGAATGAGAGCAAGGTCATTCGTGGCGTAAGGGAACAAATGTGTGACTGTAATGCCACGGTTGTGGATTCGATTCCCACCAGGGAAGAATAGATTATTATTTATTAATATTTTCAATGTCATATTTTCAAATGTTTCCTACCTTGCTATATCCCGTATATAGCAAGGTAGGAAACATACAGCAGTACCAAAAATTATCGTTCACTAAAGCGTCGCATCGATTTCCTCGTGTAGAAAAGATATATTTGTATTCATTTAACACTATCATAGCAAATGTGGATGAAGCCTGACTATAGACATGATTAGGAAATTAAAAAAAAAATTAAATTAGCTTCACGCTGTATCCCGCACACAGCAGGGTAGGCAGAGGGAACCTAGTGTTAAGACACTCCGTTCCCCACTTTCTGAAGGCATTGCGTGTTGAGTGGCAGAACTCAACGCCGCGCTTAACCTCGACACCAGAGCGAAGAAATGGGAATATACATTTAACTAAATATTTCATCTCCTCGAGTGGGGATCGAACCCACAACCAGTCGGTTTTACAGTCACACCTCGTGCCGCTGCGCCTCGACCGGCCTCATTAGGCCATTAGGAAATTGTAGATTCAATTTTTTATTAGTCGGAAAGTTAAGTTTAATTAAGTTATTATTTGACCGTACGTTGTACTTTTAAAAAGGATACCTCTGGTCTGGTAGCACAAAATGAGGTTTTGAGTTTTTCTATACAATACGCTGAGCGCATTTAAGTTTAGACGCTAAGTGTCGTGTAAGTAAGTAAAAAACTGAATTCCTTCACAAACATGAAGAAGTTAAGCTTAATAGATACATTTAAATTATTTTTTAGGGTCCCGCACCTCAAAAATGAAACACTTATAGGACCACTATGTCGTGCGCCTGTCCTTATATCAAGATCATTTATCTCGAAAGATCGAACAATTATACTTCATTTTTGCTGTATTTTCAAAACTAATAGGGTACCCTATTAGGGTACTTTTCGTGAACCTACAGTCATGTAATTTGGCACGCAGTGAAAACTTGCAATACAAATGAAGAGGAAAATCCGAAAAGAGAAAGTTTAAAGGTAATTCATAAAAAAATACATATTTATAATTGTAGTTCGTTTCATATAAAATGAGTGCATACGGGTGTATGCTTAGGTTTGTCAACTTTGACGTAAACCTACAATCCTGAAATAGGTACATGTAACTTAATATTGTATAAAATATGTTCAGTGTAATATAGTAATTTAGCAATATATTTAAGAAAATACACTTGTCTTGGTACAATAATTGGTAAAGTTTATGAGACTACTTATACTAGCTTAGGGTGAGCCATTGTTGTCTTAAGATTTATTCTACTTTAATACTTCAATTTAACTTGAACGCGATAACTTAAGCTAATATACTACTACTACTACTACTACTACTATATATTTTCTTTAAAAAAAAAGTGCTTGACTTGACTTTATAAACTAATTACTGTTATATTAGAAATTTAGTTGCTTGAAACCGTCGTGGCGCCAGGGCAAGAGTGCGTTATAGTCACACACACGTGGTGCAACTGTAACGCTACCGTTGTGGGTTCGATCCCCACTTGAGATAATTAATTATTAATTATTAATATTTTCATTTTTTGCTCAAGAACCGAGGCCAAAATCCTGGCGTTGAGTTCCGCCAACGCAATGCCTCGAAAAACTCGACGGAAAGTGGCAAACGGAATGTTTAAACACCAAGTTCCCTCTGCCTACCCTGCTGTATGCGAGATAAAGAAGCTAATAAAAATAATAATTAAACTACTAGCTAGTTGAGTTCTGCCACTCAACACGCAATGCCTCCAGAATTCGGCAGAAAGTGGGGAACGGAGTGTCTTAACACTAGGTTCCCTCTGCCTACCCAGCTGTGTGCGGGATACAGCGTGAAGCTAATTTAATTTAATTTATTTTTTTTAATTAAACTACTAACTTCAAGTTTTGTTTTTAGTTATTTTTTAAAATGAACCATACGTAGGTATATACACTATATACGAGTATATATCATATCGTTAACACATAAACGTTAAATAGAACTTTTAGTTACTACTTTGTACGTTTCCAAGTGGCTGAATTTACAGAATTTACTCCATTCAGTATAAAATATTTACATACAAGTATACTAACTACCTTAATTCATTCAATACTAGGAAATTTCATACATCAATATAATTATTTTATTTATTTAAAATAAATTGAAACTGATGACCTAATAAAACTTATAATGTATGTAAAACATTACCGATTATTAATATATACTCGTATATTATCAAAAAAATAAAAAAAAACAGCTTCAAGCTGTATCTTGCATGTAGCACGGAAGGTAGAGGGAACTTAGTGTTGTCGAGGTAACGCCGGGTTTTTGCCTTGGTGCCAGAGCGATAAATTTATTAATATTTTCATTTCTTCGCTCTGACACCAAGGCAAAAGCTCGGCGTTGAGTTCCGCCACAGAACATATAAAGCCTGTAACTGAAATCCCAAACATGTTTAAAAATATTATTTAATAAATAATACCTTGGCTCGTGATGTGTCCAGTGATTAGAACCGTTTATAGTTGTGATCGTGAAGAACCCAAAATCTTTCAGAGATTCAGAGGTAACAGTGTTAAGAATTTTATATTATGCCGTTAGAAGGTATTGCTTTAATAAGATATTTGCCATCAGAAGGTTATTTAGCTAACTGGAAACTCGACAATATGACATTGTCATAACTCGAAGCTCGTCCGAAGAAAAGCCAAGAGCGCGTCGTGTATATATAATATTGGTCAAAGATTGGAGAGAATTGGTCGAATTATTATATTTCCTATATATTTGGTACGAGTCTTTATGTGCATCATATTTATTTGTACCGTAGCACTTAATAGTTCGACTCGACCGCTGCCTTCCGAGTTCTGCATACACTATATATACGAAACGACGGTTGCGACACTCGGGACGATAATACATGAACTCGTCTCGATTAATATGTTATTAAGAATATATAGATTGTATTATTCATAATTAACTATGTTATTTATGTGTATTGCCATGCATATTTATTTTTAATATTTCATACCCCAGGTACATACCCCACTGTTACAAACCTCGAAAAATTCGGCGGAAAGTGGTTAACGGAGTGCCTTAATATTAGGTTCACTCTGCCTACTCTGCTGTGTGCGGGAAAATAAATATACTAGTAAAGTGAATTAATAATTACTAATATGCTCGAGTGGGGATCGAACCCACAACCAGTTGGTTTTACAGTCACACTTCGTGCCGCTGCGCCACGACTGGCCTCAATCGATGAAAACTAGCAACACAATATCTACCTATACAATAACATTTATATACTCTTTACTACCATAGAAATGGCACTCATTTACAATACAAGGACTATCGAAGTAAATCGTCAACTTGTCGAAACGTTAAAGTTACGACCCAGTTACGAGCTACCTTTTGTGACGATAGACGCCATAACAAATTGTAAAGCCCTGTCATTACCAATACACGACTGGCCCGATGCCAGGATGCGCTGCTATAATTTAGATTGTTTCGTGTATCATTTCAGCATCGAAAACGATAAAATTTTACGGTTATAGCGCACCATATGCTGGCATAGCGTGTGATACGTGTTACTGATAAAGCACCTACCCCATAGATAGCTCCAGGTGGGTTTAATTAACCTAAAAGTTGATAAAAAGTTGTTGTGAGTGACTAAATCATATTTGTTTTTTTTTTTTTACTTCATGAACGTATCGCATTTGAAATATAGATATAGGGAGCCTAATTATGTAGTACATCTCTGTATGATTTACTACGAAGAAACAATCGTCATCACAATTTAGACACTTACTCGTACATCGATTTCGATTAATATTAATATAATCAATCAATCAGCTTCACGCTGTATCCCGCACACAGCAGGGTAGGCAGAGGGAACCTAGTGTTGTAGAGGGAACCTAGGGTGTAGATACTCCGTTCCTTACTTTCTGCCGAAGTCTGGAGGCGTGTTGAGTGGCAGAATTCAACGCCGCACTTTGCCTCGACACCAAAGCGACAAAATGGAAATATACATTTAAGTAAATATTACTGGCGTCAATAATATTAATACAAAATATCGCAATTACACTGCAATATGTATTTTTTATTACATAATGTTACCATGAACTGTATAGGGATACAGTTATACATTTGTGGTCAAAGAGTTTATTTATTTCTCAAAAGAAATTACATTTCACTTAAAGAGAAATACAGAGTTAAAATCAGCTTCACGCTGAATCCCGCACACAGCGGGGTAGGCAGAGGGAACCTAGTGTTAAGACACTCCGTTCTCCACTTTCTGACGAATTCTGGAGGCATTGCGTGTTGAGTGGCAGAACTCAACGCCGCGCTTAACCTCGACGCTTAACCAGAGCGAAGAAATAGAAATATAAATTTAAGTAAATATTTCATCTCCTCGAGTGGGGATCGAACCCACAACCAGTCGATTTACAGTCACACTTTGTGATCCTGCGCCACGACTGGCCTCAATAATATTAATACAAAATATTGCAATTACACCGCAATATGTATTTTTTATTATATAATGTTAGTATGAACTGTATAGGGATACTTATACATTTGTGGTTAAAGAGTTTATCTATTTCTCAAAAGAAATTACATTTCACTTAAATAGAAATACAGAGTTACTTATCTTAAATAAGTACATATTAATATATGTGAGCGTTGCAATCAGCAAACATATTATAGTAAAAACTACAAGAAAACAATATCAAATATTCAATTAAAAGTATACACATATGTAAGTTAAAGAGTGGGTATACTGAAATAACTTAGTAATATTAGCTTTGAAAAATTGAAGTAAACCCACATTTGAAAAAGTTACAATATAAGGTCGTATTCTATTTTATTTTATACGATATTCTTAATTTAGTTTTAAAATTATAAAAACTTTTAGATGTTTTTATATCTTGAGGTAAATATTTTATCTTAATATTAAATGTAAATTCGATTTGATATAAAATTTAACATACACCAGTACTAATAATATACATTTTTTTACCTTTACACTGTATCCCGCATGTAGCAGGGTAAATAGAGGAAAGCCTAGTGTTCAAACACCGCCCCCTACTTCCGAACCCAGAGTATGTGTGTGCCACGACTGGTCTCATTAATATTATATAAACTTATATGAAGATAACGAGTGTTAGCTAACTTTATATATGTACGGAGAACAAGTAAAACTTTCCAAGGGTAGGCACTAGCAGGTAATAACTATTGGTGGACGTAACTCCAACATAGCGGAGTAAGGCAAATATTGAATTCAACTAAGTTTCAGACAAGACAAGTCTGCCTTGATGTTAATAATTAACTTACACTCGAAATTCCATTTATATCTATGAAATTTTGGAATTAGGATGAGCTGGATACCATAAATTGTAGGTAGAGTTGGAATGATAGTTGGTGGTGAAAGTAACTAATATTTATTTAAGAAAAGTTTTAGCATATTTTTCTTAATTAAATATTAGTGTTTTAATAAAAAAAAATGTTATGGTTTATATAGGTTTCTTTTAATATTCTCAAGAAGAGAGTAGAGAGTAGTAAATTAATAGTTTTAAAAACACTAGAATCACTCACTTTTATAAGTGCACTTAAAAGCCAGAAATAAATTACAGATCGTTCAAGTTGTCTGTAACTGGACTAAAGTGTATGTGCTTTTAATTATAATATTTGATTGTCAAAGCATGTCGCTGGATGAAACAGGAAAACATATATTGTACTGGCATCTACACCAAATATAATTGCCAATCTCACGATCATACAACAATTAGAAGAGCGTGTAATTCATATTCTTTGATTCCATTACACAATAAGTTTCTTACATACAAGTCGATCTAATAAAAGCGTGTTAAAAGGCGATGGATTTGGTATGTTAAAAAGTATAAATGCTGCTAAATGTATTTAATATATGGAATATAGGATGAATCAACAAATCTGACACAGAATTAGTTTTTGCAATTATTTTATTCGCTTCACTTTATTTAAATTCAACCGAAAAAGGCATAACGTCTTAAATAATCGTTAATCGAAAACAAATCAAATGACATCCTCTTACACATAGTGACATCTATGAATATAGAGTTTATATGTAGCAATAATGCCATATAATATTATAAGAATTTATATAACTAGTGACTAGTATTAGATTAGTACTTGTATATTCAAATAAAAAATAAATCAATCAGCTTCACGCTGTATCCCGCACACCGCAGGGTAGGCAGAGGGAACCTAGTAAGACACTCTGTTCCCCATTTTCTGCCGAATTCTGGAGGCATTGCGTGTTAAGTGGCAGAACTGAACGCCGCGCTTTGCCTCGACTCCAGAGCAAAGAAATGGAAATATACATTTAAGTAAATATTTCATCTCTTCGAGTGAGGATCGAACCCACAACCAGTCGGTTTTACAGTCACACTTTGTGCCGCTGCGCCTGTAACAGTATGTACCTTGGGTATAAGTTAAAAATAAATAAATAAATAAAATAAAATATGCATGGCCATACACATAAATAGCATAGTTAATTATGAATAATACAAACTATATATTTAAATACCATATTAATCGAGACGAGTTCGTGTATTGTCGTCCCGAGTGTCGCGACCGTCGTTCCGTCTATATAGGTGGGTGCAGAACACTGAAAGCAGCGATCGAGTCGAACTATTAAGTGCTACGGTACAAATAAATATGATGCACATAAAGACTCGTACCAAATATATTATAAATATAATATAATAATTCGAAGTCTATGATGGCACGATCTTTTAGGATCGAAAGTCTTATAAAGGCAATTTATGTGTAGGAGCGACACATATTGTGAATCAAAGTGATCTTTGACCAATATTATAATATTGAATGTTGCTTGACGTCGCGGAGACTGACGTGATGGGCTTATTCGAACTGTTATAGCGACATTAACTATGTCGTGGCTGATGCCGTCTCGCAGTACGCTCGCGGTACGTAAGCTTTGCTTGTATGGCGTTGGTCGTTGACATTTTATATACCACTTCTACGACTTGGTATACGATTAGTAGGTGTGTGGTGCTATTTTATGTCCCAGCTCCGGTGTATGTAGTAGTGTCCGCCTGTCTCATGTCTCATGTCACGGGTGTGTGGTGCTATTTTATGTCCTGGAACTCTGGTGTATGTAGTAGTGTCCGCCTACGGTTCGAGACACGACTGTGGGGTGTGTGCCGTGCGTTTATTTAACATATCGGCCGCCTAGCGGTAGTGCGTTCGTTCCAACGACTTATATTGATCTCACAAATCAATCAACATCACGAATCACCATTCTAATACAATCTTAATATAAACAAGCGTAACAAGTACCTTCGGAAAGATCACACACAAACATCCCGGAGAGTTCAATAAGACTGTTGCAGCCGTAGTCTGGTAGGAATTCACGGTGTAGGGGCGGGGCGGTACCCGTACTCTTTCTTCCTTTTATTATAACTAGTTCACAGTTATAGTGGACAGGAAGATAGGACGCGCTCTTGGCTTTTCTTCGGATGAACTTCGAGTTATGACAATGCCATATTGTCGAGTTTCCAGTTATCTAAATAACTGACACAAGAACAACTTCTGATGGCAAATATCTTATTCAAGCGATACCTTCTAATGGCATAATATAAAATCCTTAATACTGTTGTTACCTCTGAATCTCTAAAAGATTTTGGGTTCCTCACGACCACAACTATAAACGATTCTAACCACTAGACACATCACGAGCCAAGGCATTATTTATTAAATAATATTTTCAAAGGAGTTTGGGATATCAGTTACACGCCACGACTGGCCTCGATATATTATTGAATATTATAATATCTGTATATTATTGAATATAGATATAAATAAACTATACTAACAGAAGTAAACCTAAACAATTTGTAATGGCCTGAAATTTCTATGAATAAAATTAATATGAGTTCTTGTGCCACATACAACACAGCTTTATTTTAGGCTTTTACCGTCACAATCATAAAAAGCACAGAATAAATAATACTAATGTAAAGTTATTTGCGGTCACGAATTTGCGCAAAGTGTTAACTAAAATTTGCATAGTTCGACGAAACTTCGCTATGGAAGTTGTAGATCAATGTACCACAGTGACTGTTCCACAACGACTACGAATTTTAATGTACGAGCTGTATGTACCTATATATATATGTATGTAAAAATAAATCAAATAAATCAGCTTCACGCTGTATCTAGCTTCACACAGCTGGGTAGGCAAAGGGAACCTAGTGTTAAGACACTCCGTTACCCACTTTCTGCCGAATTCTGGAGGCATTGCGTGTTAAGTGGCAGAACTCAACGCCGCGCTTTGCCTCAACACTCTGGTGTCGCTCTGGCGAAGAAATGAAAGTATAAATTTAAATAAATATTTCATCTCTATCTCTCGAGTAGGGATCGAACCCACAACCAATCGGTTTTATATGACTTCTTGTGCCACACACAACACAGCACACTTTGTGTCCCTGCGCCACGACTGGCCTCACATATATGTATGTATATAAAATAAATAGGTTTTACGGTTTGTTGCAAAAATTTTTCACCGATGCGGACTGTTGGAACGGCGCGGACGAATGTTCGCGAATTTGTACCTTTTTGATGTTGAATATGTATGAGGCGAGTGGAACGTTCAATATTTTTGTACCGGACCGGACCAGCCCGAAAATAATCACTTAAATTTCCACATTTATTTTTGCTGTTTAGAATGGAAATTGAAAAGGATAATACGGAAAAATACAATGTACGCTGGCAAGCTATATTATATTTATTTATAAAAAAAAACAGCTTCACGCAGTATCTCGCACACAGCAGGGTAGACAGAGGGAACCTAGTATTAAGACACACCGTTCCTCACTTTCCGCCGAGTTCTGCAGGCATTGCGTGTTGAGTGGCGGAACCCAACGCCGCGCTTTGGCTCGACACCAGAACGAAGAAATGAAAATATTAGTATATGTAAATATTTTCTTTCCTCGAATGGGGATCGAACTCACAAACAGTTGATTGACATTATAGAAAGTCACACTCTGTGCCCCTGCGCCACGGCTAGCCTCAATTTCTTTATATAAAAGGGATAATAATTCCCTTTTCTTTTCCTTTTTTTTTTCGAGTATATTTTTAGCTTCACGCTGTATCACAGCTGGGTAGGCAGACGGAATCTATTGCTAAAACACTCCGTTCCCCATTTTCGCTGAATTCGACCATTTAGAAATTAAACAAAAAATGTGTAATTAAATTTTGAAATACAGTTTAGAGTCTTATTTATTATCGCCGGTACTATCATACTTTGTTAAGTGGATAATAAAACAGAAGGCTGCTTTCATTAGCCCGCCTGATATAAAACCAAGTTAAGCCTTGCTAACTCCAAATGTAACCTTCATTTTTATGATAGATATAAAGTTTCAAATTACGCTGCTCAGTTTCCGAGCTCGCTTTTTGTTTTCTGCTGATGACGATATTTATTTTTAAAATTTTAATCAATCAGCTTCACGCTGTTTCCCGCATATATAAGGGTAGGCTGAGGGAACCTAATGTTAGGACACTCCGTCCGCTGTCCGCTGATTTTTCGAGCCTGACAGATCTCAATGTCGAGTATTGGTACCAGAGGGCAGATATGCAAATATTAATAAAGAATAATTTATTCCCCCGAGATGGAACCCACAACCGTCGCGTTAAAGTCACACCCTGGCGCTTCTAGGCCACGACGGCATCGATTATTAAAATTTAATTTAGATAGAAATATAATGTCACTACAGGTGACACACAAGGCACATGCAAAAAGAAAGTTAGCAGCTGTATATGTTGTATAAATTAGTTAAGGTTTTTTTAACTTCACGGTTTGTCTCACATGTAGCTGAGGGAATCTAATGTTAAGTCACTCCGTTTCTTACACTTAATGATAAACTTATTTAACAGCTTCACGCTGTATCCCGCACATAGCAAGGTAGGCAGAGGGAACCTAGTGTAAGACACTCCGTTCCCCTTTTTCTGCCGAATTTTTCTTACACTCGCCGTTCGATTTTCGAAATATTGCGTCCTGAGTGATGGAACTGAACACCGCGCTTAGTCTTATTACCGGGGTGAGGTAATAACAGTTATTAATTCCCGCGAATGGGAATTGAATCCACAACTGTCACATTTACAGTCAGATGTCACGGAATCAAGGAGTACTTTCATAATTAACATTAGTAGCATTACTTACTATTAAAGGATACAAGAAATTATATATATATATATATATATATATATATATATATATATATATATATATATATATATTAAAATTATATGTACCCATTTTACGTCTAATAATTGCAAATTGCTATTTTTAGTGGGACACCGTAACGTAAATAACAAATTTGCATCTGTATTTATCTGATATAACTAAAAACGACAGTACAAATGCTTATATTAAGATTAAGCTTATTTTTTCTAGACAAGCAAAGAGACTTTAGTGTTAAAACACTCCATTCAACACTTTCCGCCGAATTTAATAGTCGTTGCTTGTTGAGTAATTGATCTCACGCCGCGCTTATTCCTCTGCCTTATTACCAGAGAAAAGAAATGAAAATATTAAAAATATATAATTTGTTCCTCCCTGTGGGAATTGAACTCACAACCGTCACACTCTGTGTCACGATGGCTTCAATTATATATTAATCTCGTTAAAAACTAGAATTATAGAAATGTAAGAATATAAAAAAAAGCTCTTCAAAATATATTCGGGACTACATATCCATTGTATGCTGACAATGATAGCAACTTTTTAACAAGTTCCGTAAATCATTCTTATTCGTTTATAACGACAACCAAACTTCCGGTTTGCGCTATTACGCTAAAGAACTTTTTTATGTGACGCTACAATAGCTCTAGATATGATGTCAAAGTTTTTATCGCTGATGTGTCCCTTATTGATATTAGTTTACGCTATATTTCATTTTATATATTGACATGTTGACTCATTTTGACCAAAATTAGTCAGAGGAAAGTATTGAAACTTACAAAAACCAAAGATAAATAAATAACACAAATTTGAGGATCAATAACTTTTACAGATCAAAAGGGATGTGTATATAACTTATTTATTCATATTTTTTTAAGCTTTACTTATAATACCCTGCTCATAACAGGGTAGGCAGAAGGAACCTGGGCACCTTGTGTTAAGACACTCCGTTTCCATTAAGACAAGTGTCTTAATGGAAGCGGAGTGTCTGTGTGTGGAGGAGTGAGGAGTGTCTGTCTTAATGGAAACGGTGTGTCTGAAGTCTGCTCCACGATGAATGATGATGATGAATGAATGATGAATAATAATTAATTTAAAACTTGCTATCCTTAATTTTACATATATTTTTTCTTTATTGTCAATTAGAATTTTCCTCATCTTATTAATTTATTCACCTTCCGTATTTATACAGAGATATTATTCGTTCAATGGGGTGAATGCGTAATCTTGGAAACAGTATATATCTATAAAATAGATATCTTAATATTAGTAAAATAGATATCTTAAATAGATATATATCTTAATATAATTTATTTATTTTTGAACTATAAAATAAAAAAATATATATAAGCCTATATAATAGTTTTGTAAATATTAATTTGTGACAAAATTACATATGCTTAAATTCAAATGAAAATTCATCTGAATTATATTACAGAAGAGTATTTAATAAACATCCCAGAATGGCTTATGTAGGGTCGTCACATGCCACGTCAGCCTTGCGGTAGCCGCGCTATGGTCGCTACATTGCTCCACTGTACAATGACAGTAGGTATAACTTATACGCTTAAAGCGAATTTTGTAAATAAATAATATTTTATTATTTCATTATTTAGTTAAATTATTGGTAAAAGTTAGGTATATTTTTATTTTAGGAAGTAATAAATTAATCTGTTTTTGACTAAATATATATTTTTTAATAAAAGTTGAATGTATCATTCAATAGAAATTCAAGTGAATATACAATATAAGTGAATTAAGTACTTTTACTAGAGTTAAATTAATACTATTACAATCTTTTTACTCGAAATAATAAGGGATTTTCGTAGAAAACTTTATAATATGTATTTTTAATGTTCAAATAAAGTACCGCCTCTCGACACGTTATATTCACTACATATTAGTTACACTAGATACTTTCAAATTCGGGTGGAAAACGTAGAAAAGTGTGTTGTATTACTTTATTTTTCTATCTATTGCTAGACGCAAAATAAAGCGAAAGCTGAAAATATATATATATATATATATATATATATATATATATATATATATATATATATATATATTATTAAAATTATTATCTATATGTAATGAGGAGGAGGCCAGTCGTAGCACAGCGGAACAAAGTGTGGCTGTAAAACCGACTGGTTGTGGATTCGGTCCCCGATTATTTGATCTCCACGAGGGAGATGAAATAATTATAATATTTAAATTTATATTTCCATTTCTTCGGTCTGGTGTTGAGACAAAGCGCGGCGTTGAGTTCTGCCACTTAACACGCAATGCCTCCAGAATTCGGCAGTAAGTGGGGAACGGAGTGTCTTACACTAAGTCCCTCTGCCTACTCTGCTGTGTGCGGGATACAGTGTGAAGCTGATTTATTTATTTATTTATCTGTATATAAAGAAATCCAAAAACATTTATCAACTTATGACTCACACCAAACGCACCCTAAATACGAGGGCGTGAGCACACAGACCAATGTATCACCAGATTATATGTGTGCAGACCGAGATATATGTTGTGGTCTGCACGAGTGTGCCAGTGCCCATACCTCCATGAATCGAGCCTATGGCGTTTGTTTCTAGTTCCATTGATCTCACCTCGGCGTTTTGGTATCTAAAGAGATTATAGTGCCACTTCCATTTTACTTTGAATATTGTTTGTCTCAATTGTGGCAATTCCGTTTGTTTTAGGGTTCCATACTTCAAAATTTCAAAACGGAACTCTTATAGGATCATTCTGTTGTCCGTCTATCGTCCGACTTACGCTTTGCTTGTTTTTACTTATTATTTTACTATTATATTTAATATATTTTTTTCTTCCTCGTCAAAATTTTTTTCTTTTCTGTGGCAAAACGCTACGATGAGTTCCGCAGAACACAAAGCCTCCAGAATTTTCTTAACACTAGACGCCCTCTACCTACCCTGCTCTTATCTAAATGTGTAAAAAATGCTTTCAATTAATCTTAATAAAGTCCCATACACGCCAACCTGTTAATACAATTAATTGAACTCACTACGTTAGTGGTTAACTAATTGGTAGAATTAAATTAGAAACCACTCAATTAGGCGACATTCGGTTAATGGAGGCTTAATTAAAAGTAATTCCTTACTTTTGACTTACATTCATCTTCATTCTTAATACATACATATATATATACCATATTCCACGCACGTCGTAGCGCAGGGGCAGAAACGTGTGATTGTGAACGCGAAAGGTTGTGTGTTCGAATCCCACTCGAGAAAATGAAATATTCAATATTAAAATTTCTTCACTCAATACGTAATGCCTTCAGAATTTTTGAAAAGAATTTTTGTAAAGTGGGAAGCGGAATATCTTAACACTAGGCTCCCTCTATCAATGTTTTCAAATTATTTATTTTTTTAAATACTTGTCTACAACAATATTATTAATATCTAAATGATTTATTCTATCGAATAACTAAAGAAATTAAGTATCTCGTTAAAATTTACCCTCTGAATAATAATCTAGTGTCTCTAAAATGAATAAAAATGTTATTATCATCTTCACACCCTGTGAATATCCGATTCATTTTACAATCTAGCTGACTCGATAATTGCTCGTGATAATTGGTTTTCCTCTCATAAAAATGTAAAGGTCCACCCTTCGGCAAGTTTTCAGGGGTGTCGCTTATTTATATGCAAATGTAGGAATACCACGCACGTGTACCAGTAAGGTGCTGTTCAATTATAAGAACAATATTTCTCCTTGTGTATTTTTTTAGAATTTTCATAGAATTTTCTGTGTTTTCATAGAAATTTCATGTATTTCCATAGCATGGAAATTGAGCTAAACATCCCCTTATTTTCCAAGTTTCAACGTTGCACCTCCAGCTTGGTTATTTAACGTATACCGCGCAAGCGAAGAGCTGTTAGTGTAAATATTAACTTGAATGCAAAGTAAAGGACGCGTGCTCGAAATATATGTGTAATTTTATTTTGCTGTATTCTTTTCATTTGAACGTGTTTCGAATTTTCATTTAATTATTTAAATATTAAATAAGATAAGATAAAAAATATTTATTCCTTGAAAAGATACTTTACATTTAAATTTTTACACATAAAATGGACAAAGACGGTCTAATCACTCACTAAGTGATCTCCTCCAGGTAAACGAATTCTGGAAGAATACAATTAAAAATGCGGGCATAGTGCGCAGCAAAGCGACTTAAAAATAAATGCATATATAAATATATACACACATACTTATATATAAATTGAATATATACATTACGCATATAAAAAATAAATAAGTACAAGATAATTGTACTAGCACGTATTAATAATTGAGGCCAGTCGTGGCGCAGAAGAATTGCAGATTGTGGGTTCGATTCTCACCCACTGAAATGTAATATTTAATTTATTCTCATTTCTTTGCTCTAATGACGAGGCTAAGCATGACGTTGAGTTTCGTCACTCAACAGGCAATGCCTCAAAAAATTCGGCGGTAAGTGAGAAGTGGAGTGTCTTAACACTACTCTCCTGATGTCTACTCTACACCATGCTAGATACAGCGTGAAGCTGAAAAATATATATATTAAACAACTTCTATAGTACTCTCAGAGAGTAACTCAAACGGCCATTACACTCGCTCGCTGCATAAAATGGGCAATTTAAAGTCCTGAAAGAAACCATCTGCCATTTCTATGCAGATAACTAAGTACATTTTATCTCAAACGCATTATCCGTAACACCATTACACACCGAACATTACCCGTAGTTCCATTTGCGCCCCCAAACATTAGTATTCATAGGAGTCAGTCGATTGAGAAAAGAATTTTCACGCGGCCGATCTTGACGGAACGGACACTGAGTGGTCCCATTTCCTTGCTGCTTTTATTTTCCCCTAACAACTTGATGGAAACGTAAAAAATGGTCCAGTGTTTCGTAATAATTTATTAGCTGGGTGGAAGTTAATATATTAGGGATGTATATTTTAATTAGTTAATAGGATTCGATATTTTTTAAATATATTTTTAGATATCCATTACTCCAAATATTTCATTTATAAAAAAATATAATTAAATTATGCATAAAGTAGTCAAAAAAATGCGGATTTTAAAACAGAATTAAATACTTAACGCCGAACTAAAACAAGAATGTTGGGAGAGCAAATCTCATTGGTGAATCCTGGAAACGTGAGCAGAACTAGCAAAGACAAATTTCCATTGACTTGATTAAACTTGTCAGTTTCGAACGCAAGATGCGATTTGCCATTACCTACAAATATAATCTGCGCAGTTGGATGATTAGTTTGTATGAAGTTTTTAATATCGCTGTCACTGGATGGAAATATAAGCTTTTCTAATTTGTGATCTGACTCGATTTCTTTTGATTACAAATTATATTAGATTTATATAGTTTTGATATATTTTTTTTAGCTGTATCGCGTTAATAGTAGAGTAAGTAAAGAGAAGAAGAAGAAGAAGAAGAAGAAGAATGTTAAGATAGCCCGTTCTCACAGTGCCCACGCACTGCGCGGGAATCGAACTCCTAGCCGCCGTTTTCACAGTCACGCTTATTCTTTGATCTCAGTAACGTTATTATAATAAAATTCAATTAGTATTATAATAGTCAACAAGTACAAGCAAATATACCGTTGCAATAACATAATATATACTTAATTACATAGAAGCTTTCATACTGGTTCTATGTTAGCTGTTAGAAATGCAGCTCACCTTGAGTCAACTAGGATTTGGCCAATTTTAAAGCTTATGTTTCTAAAAGTTTATTTACCAAATAAACTCGAATTTTAAAAGCTTCACATGCACTGTGTACATAAAATTTTGTGTTAGTCTTTACTTTTTTATCATATTTAAGAATATTTTTTATTTAACTAACTGACGAGGTCAGTCGTAGCGCAGGCAGGACTCAAGCGTGTGACCGTAAACATGACAGTTTGTGGGTTCGATTCCCACTCAATGTAATGAAATATTGGATATTTTCATTCTTTTGCTCTGGTGTCGAGATAAAGCACGGCGTTGCCTCTAGAATTCGGTGAAAAATAGGGAACAGAGTTACTTAACACTAGGTCCCCTCTACCTAACCTGCTGTACGTAGGATATAGCGTGAACCTAATTAATATTTTTCAACCGTATCCCGAAATCAGGACCTAATCAAATTTTCATCAAACTACCCTCGAAGTGTACGCTTTCCAATAAGGTTTAGCCCCCCATTTGAATCGATTGCGCTGGGTCCCAGAGCTCTATCTCTAACCATTCCAAAGATAGCTTTTCGATTAATTAAATCCCACTAGTCGCTTATTAGTCACCCTCATTAAGCTCACGCACAGCCTAATCACTCACTTCCCCGAATTGCTAACGAAGAACCTACGTCACAGTGCAGTGTNTTTTTTTTTTTTTTTTTTTTAGTTCCGACGCATCGACTCGCGGGGTCTGGCACACTGGCATTCGTTGGGTCTGGCGCTTGCGCCAGACCCAACGAATCCATACTACTGACGGGATATCGATATCCACATTTCGCACAATTTAATGAAAATTTGAGACTTATGCGATTTTGTCATGGTTACTATCGTTAAAAATGGTACCAAATTAAAATGGAACCACACGGGAAGCACTAGCTTGCAAAAAAAATCTACAAAATCGGCTCACCCAGTCAAAATTTCTGAAATAAAAAAAACATAAAAATAAATATAGTCGAATTGACTGACCTTCTTCTCTTAGGAAGGTAGTAAAAAAAAATAACAATGTCCGCAAAGTAGTTATTCATAAATACCCTAAGATCATATTTAGTTCTAACAAAATAGAATACAATAATACTGTGTCAAATTTCACATTAGAACCACCACCCACATTAAAAAATCTTTTTTTTTTCCATATTTTTCGGCCAATTATCACAATACAGGTAATATATTAAACCAGACAGACTCGATACCATTACTATCGTTAACGCCAAATCAATACCTAAAAAAACACATTCAAAGGTAAACCCAAACAGTGACGTTCATCGGTGATTGCAGTCACGTTGCAATAACGAAGCAATTGAGTGACAGACCCTACACTGCAAGACCTATAATAATGTTACGGCCACCCCTCTAAACCCTCATCAAACCGTTTTGGTTCCTATTTAAGTAAAAATAAAGGCCACAATCGTACAATACAGTGTATTTCAGAATATATTGTATTGTACACACCACGTATGTGGGGTGTATAGAGATATAGGGTTTACTCAGCGGAAAATATATTACAATTTTGCAGGAACTTGGAATTAACTTAAGAGTTGGTAAAATATGATGCAATAACTGTCTTTTAGTTTAAGACACATATATAAATGTACTAAGAAAAATGGTGGTATTTATTTTATTAAAAATATCTTTATATGTTGTCATTTAAAAATACGTATTCGTATTCTGAACAAATGGTATGTAGTTCTTTTTGGTTGTTGGTCTCGGAAACTTAAACCGGTGAATGAAATAATTGTTCATTAGAAATGTATGTCAAAAATTTGATGCGAATAAATCGTTTAATAACATAATCTTTAAATATCATAAAAAACCTAAAATAGATATAGGTATAGGTTATTGAGACCAGTCGCGCAGCATGCCCAGGGTCATGGCCCTGTAAACGCGACAGGTTGTGAGTTCGATTTCCACGCAAGGAAATGAAATACTTAATATTTTCATTTCTTCACTCTGGTGTCGAGGCAAAGCGCGGCGTTGAGTTTCGCCACTCAACACGCAATGCATCTAGAATTCGGCGGAAAGTGGTGAGTGCGAGTGTCCTAACACTAGGCTCTGTCCTAACACTAGGCTCTGTCTCAACTGCTTCATGCGGGATACAACGTGAAACTAAAAAAAAGAAAATATATAAATTTATTGTGATACAATGATAACGATATTAAAAAATATTGAATTTAAACTGAAATAAATCACTTTCTCTCCCAGCCTTCAAACTCAAATCAAAACGATGCCATATTTACGTAGGCCGTTTGATTGACAGGCGCATCCCCTCGCTCGTCAATTGCTCGAAAAATGTATACAATAAACGTTCTCCACTCATAGTTGAACTAATTAATACACAAGAGAATTGCTTTTAATAAAATGCTATAATTAAAGTTATTGTAATATGTACCATAGTGGGTATTTACGTTCAAAGCGTGCTCGGGGACGTATCAAATATATTTTTTAGTAAAATTATAGAATTCGAACCTGCTATCGTAGACTATGTTCAGTAGTATTGATACCGAGCACTACTTTATAATGCTACTATAAGAAATTTCAGCTTCACGCTGTATCCCGCACAAAGCAGGGTAGGCAAAGGGAATCTAGTATTAAGATACTGTCTATCTCTCTCTCTCTCTGATTTTTATACCGAATTCAAAAATCCTGGAAATCAAATCAACAGTCTGTCGCATTTACAGTCACACTTTGTGCCCCTGCGCCACGACTGGCCTCAACAAACGCTACCAAAACATCGAGAAACGTATACAAAAACGTAGTAAATTACAGAAAAATACGAGAATGAAACTCTAAGGCCTAATTATTCTTTAATTAAAGACAATCTGTCCTGACAGCTACTGCAATTTGTTACTAATTGTGGATTTTATGTTGTACCTAACTTTTATAGAACGCTGTTGTAACTTTATATTGTTAATAGAAACAAAACTACATTTGATAATATAATATTATAAATTCTATGTCGAATATACTACAGACACTCCATTCCCCTCTAAGACACTACCGTTCTTCACTTTCTGTGAATCCTGGAAGCATTGTGTGATAACTGGTGGAACTCAACGCCGCGCTTTGCCCCGTTGCCAGAGCGAAGACAATCCAATGCTTGTGCTTCTACGCGATTGTCAAAACGCATTTTTTTTCCTTATATTGTCACGTAACTGATATAACTATTATATATAATGGCTTAGCAATACAAACATAGTCCTCAAATAAACAAAATGAACAAAACAAACAAAATTAAACATTAAACGCGGTCGCTATCGCCTATCGAGAACAAAAAAAACTTGACGTAAACAAATTCAGTACTTCACTCCAGGTTTTTACGTAAGACTCAATTTCGCTAGCGAAAATATAAGCGAGTCACATTAATTAACCCTGTATCTGGTCACTGATTAAGAGTGCAGTAGCGGAACGGAGTGTGGGGTCAACTTTAATTGGTCCACTGTTGTATTTTAGATGTGCGATACGGCGCTCGGGGGTCAATGAATAGAGTCCTGTGGACATATGTTATTGTAGCGTCGAGGATTTTTTTTTCTATAATTACCTCTTGTGTTTATGTGGATGGAAATGGAGAGTTTTTTTTAAATAGTAGGTTTTTAAGTTTCGTTTTTAATTGTGATGTGGTTTTTTTTTTGTTAGGAGATGTTGTTTTGTCGTACTTATTGTATGTAAAATAAATAATCGTAGCAACAAAATTTCTTTATAATATTCACATCTTCCAATAAAAACTTACTACGAAGCTACGACTGTATAGGCATACCGGCGTTAAGTTCTGCCGCTTATATATGTATAATGTCTTTGATTCATGGGGATAGTAAAGAACGAAGTGTCTTAATATTATGTTTTTATTGTGATTTGTCTGTCTTGCTATCCTATGGGAAGTAAAGAAGTTGAAAAAGTTAATTTTAACTTTAACCCGAAAATACCTTGTAGACGTGAAATTGTAATTTACAACATAATATATTTTAAACTTACCCGATACGGTGCTACATCAGTTTAAAAACATTTACTTTAAATATTTGCATTAAAAGTTATTGTTTTATGACCATAATTATCATAAATTCACAAAAAATGAACTTAATTTAACCACCTAGATCACTTTACTTCCCTATACGAATATAGTAATTTATATTTATTTCGGCTTTCACCTCGTTATTCCACAAATCGTGTGGACACACAACAACTATACAACTTTAAATATTTTTTACAGCCTCACCATTTCAATTTTTAGTTCCATTTGACTAACACCGCATTTTAAAACGTACATAGGTATCAAATTTAAAAATATTTTTATTTTTTTTAATTGTGAGCACAAGCGTACGCGAGTGTGAAGTAATGACTCGAGCTGGGAATTTCATATGAAATCTAAAAAGCGAGTAACAAAAAAGACAGTAATTTGTGGGGCAAATTAAATTTCAACTGAAAACAGTCAAAACGAGTAGGTACCTACGGTTCCCGTCGGGTTGTGTATTTAATGCGGATGTGAATTTTCCCGCATCCGGCCAAAAATAAATGAGCTTTCTTCCGCATACTTAATTTACTGCTATAGCCGCAGCGGGCTTAAAGTCTGAATAAATTAAAATTAATATTTTACACGTTTAATGTCGCTTTCCGCTGGCATGATTTGTTAACACTTAGTTATGATCGCTAGAGAATATTCGGATTAGAGAATTTTGCTCATATATAACATTTTTCTAAATTAAGGAAGTTCTTAAGGAAAAGCAATTTATATTTCTTTGGAATAGTTTTGTGGTCGGTCGTGGCGCAGGGGCACAAGTGTGTGGCTGCAAATGCGACAGGTTGTGGGTTCGATTGCCACTTAAGGAGAAATATTTAACATTTCTTCGCTCCGGTGTCGAGGCAAAGCGCGGCGTTGAGTTACGTCACCCATCAAGCAATACCTCCAGAATTCGGTGGAGAGTATCTTAACACTAGGCTAGCTCTACCTCTGCTTCATATCCATAACAAAGATCTGAACAAAAAAACCAGACAAGGTGAGTCAGGCTAGCCCACCGAGGATTTTATACAGAAATTAGAGATCTCGAGCTTTTTCTGAATTTCAGACTTAGCTTAGCCAGAGCCCTTTCATTTGATACTTCACTTGAACTAGCGGCTTTCATACCAAATTTTGCCCCCCCTTTTTTAAGGCTAGTATTTTTAAGTTACCAGATATTTTCCTGAACTAGCTACTACCTGAAGATGACTTTTTTTAAAAGTAAATGTAGAAAATCGATTTTTTCGATTTTTTCATGGGGCCGGACGGACGGACGGACAACAAAGTGGTCTTATAAGGGTTCCTTACTTCCTTAAAACATAACGAATCCTAAAGGAACAAATTGAGTTAGTACATATAATACATTACAGAAAATTAATAAAAAAATACTCCCGTATTATTGCATTGAAATTTCAACAATACGAAATACTTAAAATTTACACAAATTATCATAAAATTAATTTAATCAGATCAAGTGACTAGCGCTTAAGTTATACTAATAAATCACTATAATCAATACATTTGCAACGGACCAATAATTTCTGATTCGTTAGCGAAATGTAATAACGGCTATTAATTCGCATTGCCGTATTGGTCGTATGGCCGGTGTCATTATGTTGTTGTCCACACTCTCGATTTAATAAAAAAATTGAGAATAATATTTCGTTTTATATGTAAAAATAATATTTAAAATTTGGATAGGCCAGTCATGGCGCAGGGGTACAAAGTGTGTAAACGCGATAGATTGTGGAATCGATTCCCTGTCGAACAAATGAAATATGTAATCTTTTTTTATTTTCCCTGCTCTGGTAACGAGAAAAAGCTTGGCGTTAAGTTCTGCTATTCAACATACAATCCCTCCAGGGAACGGAGGTCTTATTACTAAGTTCTCAGGTTTTCTCTGCCCACAATGCTCTATGCGGGATACAGCGTGAAGCTAAAAAAAATTTTGTAAATACGGTCGGAAGGTTATCTTTTCTTTAATTAGGTTAAAAAAATGCGCCATTAAGTCCTCCAAAACAACGTATCTCTAACGAACAGAAAAGAAAATAGAGAACGGAAAAAATGTCTCTACACACCACAAAGCGCAAAACCCATAGAGCTAAAAGACAATCAGACACCAGAACACTTAAAACAATGAAATGATATTGAAATCAACGAACTATTACATAACAATGCTCCAATTAACGTTATCTCCCGTGTCGATGGGATATTGGTCGTAAATTAATGAGTGCCGCTGTAAGACAAACGTTCAGCTACCGGACACGAGCAAGCAGCCCCATATAAACCTGGATGTGACTAAAATAATTATGCAAATTTTAACCATTCGTGAAATACTGCTGATTTTTTGGGACAAATCTAAAGTTATAGTAAAAATTATATTGTTTAATTTTTTTAAGCTAATTTAGGCAATTCTTGTTTTGTTTTATATTTTCAACCAATTTCTGTAAAAGGACGAGGTTATCAATTCGATTGTATTTTTCTTTTGCTTGCTACCTCAGGAATTTTGACTGGGCGAACTGATGTTGTTGATTTTTTTTTATTTGAAAGCTAATTTGCTAATATACTAAGTCTAAATTTGCATTAAGTATGTATGCGACAAACAGACGGATAATTCAATATCACATCAACCAAAAGTAAATTGATGAAAGTTTGGCTAGGTTCTGATTAAGGAATCTAATTAAAATTGAAGAAGTCGGTTTTTTTTTGTTAAAAAAATATTTATCCTCAGTCTAACATATTGGTATTTTAATGTTTTTTATAGATATTGACGTTATTAATGTAAAACTATAATGTATCAAATTCACCAAAAACATAAACACGAAAATCCACAGACACAAAGTAGTATTACACAAAATTAGCTTAAACGCCCCATTGTAAGTTACAACACTGCTCGAATTATTAATGAACACAATCTAGTTACAAATTCAATTTAGAGCCGCGCTGTTTTAAGGCTGTACATAAAATAAATGACCTTAATTCATAAATCTATTCCAGCGAAATCAATTTATGTATCGGCGGGAGTGGAGCAAG
Source organism: Heliconius hermathena (assembly GCA_013403705.1). NCBI lineage: Eukaryota > Metazoa > Arthropoda > Insecta > Lepidoptera > Nymphalidae > Heliconius > Heliconius hermathena. The sequence continues at coordinate 125,970 of JAAIXJ010000329.1, read as the reverse complement.
TTTTAATTAAGGTAAATATCTCGCACGGGATTGCAGTGTGGACATACCCTAATAGTGTTTAGTTGTATAATGAAAATCGTGGTACATCTTGTCGCTGAGATTATAAAATTGATATTTATGAATTTAATACACATATATTTTCCCTATTTATATTTACCCTATTTATATTTACCCTATTTTGTATATTTTATAGAAAGAACCAACCATGTGAAACCCATACTTTGCTAGGTGAATCCAGGAGTACAACAACGACGTCGCGCTCGGTCTTGGTAGACTAAACGTATGTAAATTAGGATTCAATAGGTTTCAATATCAGTTCATATTCCATAACAATCTTGAACAATCATGGAAATTCCAATTACGCGACGATACTATGGCACCATGATCACGATTTATTTCCATAATAAACATAAAATATCTTAAAAGATATTTTTTGTAATGAACAACAACCGTTTTTTATTTTTATAGTTGAATTGTTATGCGCAGACTTTTGTTGTCCGTGCCTTTTTGTACTTAATTGATTATTAAAAAAGTTATTTTTTCTTTTTAAAATGTGAAGTGGACATTAATATCTTGAATGGTCTGCTTTTGTCAAATCCGAGTTCCTTTTGTCAAATCCCAGTTTTTGGCCGTTGATTATGTTGATTGCGGCGCACAAATGTATATTTAGTGCCAATGTATACTCTATACGTAAGATACGGATATATCTGATTATTTTATATGAGCTCTTTCACACACTCTGATAAACAAGGCAAAGCGCGGCGTTGAGTTCCGCCACTTAACACGCAATGCCGTGCAATGTGAACGAAGTGTCTTAACACTTAGTTCCTTCTGTCTACCCTAGTATATGCGGGATAAGGCTTGAAGCTAACAAAAACCAATTTCTAAATACTTTGTGAGACTTATACAAAAAATAAACATGTAACGATTACTAGCAAATTGTATATAAGAACTAAGTGTTATTTATGTTATATTGGAAATAGGAGTAGTCATGGTGCATCTCGTGACCACAACACCGTTTTCCACTTTACCATTATAGTGCAACGTTGCCTGTTCAAACTATTCTAAGATTTTATGTGGAAATACATTTCAAGTAATATTTCTTTTTGTATAAAATAATATATTATGTAGGATGGCGAAACTTTACAATATACATTAAAGCATATATATTTTTAAAAAAATTACATCCGGTTAAAGAGTTTTATTTAAAATTCTCAATTAATCTCTTCGAAGTAATGTAATTATTTTTTAGCTTCACCTTTGTATCCCACATATACCCGGGTAGGCAGAGGGAACTTAAGAACCTAGTGTTAAAATATTCGTCTCGAGACCTTCTCCATTTAGACACTACCGTTCCTCATTTAATCAATATCACTATAATCGTTACATTGTAAGTATATAGTAAAACTAAATGCAAACGTCACTTCTAAAATTTTGCAATTATTTTTATTTATAAGCAAAAGTACTAAATTTATATTCTTAAAAAAAACATTAGGCTAATATTCATCATAATAAAACCGAAATTGGTATCCTATATAAAGAAAATAAACTGGTATTCCATACTCGGTACGTTTCTCCCTCAAATTCAAGTTACCCCCTCTTCTCATCATTAGAAGCGGGCACGCAAAGGGAAATTATCCTCACTTAACCCTCCTGGAGGCGTTAACTGGCACCTCGCAGGAGAGCACTCGGCGCCGATTACTTTATTATACGAATTGAAACAATTTTTATTTTGGTAATATTTAAATGGTTCTTTCGGTTACGAACGTTCAATATCCTTATCAGGGTAAAACATACGAGATTATGTTCATTCAAATTCTTCCCTCGTTTCATTTTTTTTTTAGAATGGAGAAATATCGCTTCGCTTCGATTGAACTGGTGAGATACTGAGCATATTTGACAACGAAGATTGTAAATTCCGATTGCAAAAAGTAATTATCTTTTAGATCAAACATAAAAACAGATTTGGTAAAATATTTCCGTCGTCTTCAAAACGCAAAATCAGAATGAACCATCAGTAACAAACCTTTAATTTGGTCCCTTCTATTCACGAACTCTGCGAATAATTGTTTTTCCAAATGAACGCCTCAAAATAACAAATTGGTTTGTCGCCAACCCTCGCCGCCTGGAGTGCTAATGCAACAATTATTTTTTCTTGTTTCTTCCACAGATACGCTATCTATTGTGTAATAAATTTTATTTAAGAGCCTGCATTGTATAATAAAAACCGGACAAGCGCGAGGCGGGCTCGCCCGCCGAGGGTTCCGTACAAAAATTGGAGGTCTCGAGTTTTTTTTTAAATTCAGCCTTAGCTCAGCCAGAGCCCTTTCATCTGATACATCACTTGAACTAACGGCTTTAATACTAAATTTTGATCCCCTTTTGAGGATATTATTTTTTAAAATTTGACTACAAATGTGAGTGTTTCTTCACATTTTTTCGTAAACTATTACTACCTTTAGACGCTAGGGTCCAAATTTCATAATTCTAGGTTAACCGGAAATACCGTATTAATTTTGATTCCCTTTATAGTGTCGAAATACGCATGTTTTGCTATATAAACGGCAATATTTTTTTTAAGTAAATGTACATTTTTTCTTAGGAAATCATGGGGCCGTAGATCTAGAAATATAGTTTGAATTTCAACTCGATATCTCCAAGCGTTCCTTAGATAAAGGCTCTTGACCGACAGACAGACAGATGGACAACAAAACGATCTTATAAGGGTTCCTTTTTTTCTTAAAAGGTACGGAACCCTAAAAAAGAGCTTCACGCTATATCCCGCACATAGCAGGGTAGGCAGAGGGGACCCAGTTTTAAGACACTCCGTTCCCTACTCATATTGTATAATAAATGCAGTAATAATAATTTTCACGGCACGTTTGTCGTTTATTTATGTAACTATCTGATTAAATGTTGTATCACGTTTCAAATGGTTGTAACATATGGGAAGCTATATTTGTAAATTATATACTTAAGGTAGATAACATGTTTTTTTTTATATTTACTGTTGATATTTTAATGTATTTCAAGACAAGCAATCTAAAATAATTAAGATACGATAACTTTGTTAAATGTTTTGATTATACTCTTGGCCCCAGTCCCAATAAAAAAGTATTCTACTCTTCAATAAACATTTAAACCCAGCAGGGTAAGTAGAGGGAACCTGTTCTTAAGATACTCCGATCCCTATTTTCCTCCGAATTCCGGAGGCATTGCGTGTTGACTTGCAGAACTAACGCTGCGTTTTGCCTCGTTACCAGAGCGAAGAAATGAAAATTTTAAATATTTCATTTCCTCGAGTGGGAATTGGGGAACCCACGATCCGTTGCGTTTACTGTAGCGGTAAAAAAGTACTTTCCCCAATAAACATTTACAATTACCAAGTTCCACCACCAAACGAACAAACAACGAAGCTGAGAGGCTGAAATCAGCATCCGACTAGCAATCCCATTGACTGCGGTTTCGTCATTATGCTCGTGTTAATATTTGCATGCGTCGATTGTTATGCCGCGCGCAATAACGTGCCGCTGTACCCTCATTATTAGATACACTGCGTAATTTGGAAATTCCATCCCGTTGACGCTTATGTTGTTGGAAATTAACCGGAAATATGTACATGGATATTTTGAAAGATCTTTTTTTTAGGGTTCCGTACCGTTGAAAGGGAACGGAACCGTCTAGGATCATATTTTGCCCGTCTGTCTGTCTGTGAAGGACATTTGTTTCGAGATCGCGTGGAAGTGTTAAGCTGAAATTAATATTTAATATTCAAATCTATGGCCTCTGGAAGCACACAACAGAAAAAGTTAACGCAATTAAAACATATGAACATTTTATGCATCGTTTTTACTGCATTTGTCTGAAGATTACCTCGTAATCGAAACCTAAAGGATAATTCCAAAAAATAATAAATAAAGAAAAATCCCAAAAATGGAAATTTATAGGTATTTATTTGTACATTTATATATTTTACATACAAAAAATAAATTCAAAACTTATATTTGTAGTTAATTAAAAAAAATCAAAGCATATGCCCAAGTTTTCAATTTCTATAAGTTGTACTTCCAATTGACCTGCAATCCTGAAATCTAACGTAAGCCTTGAATAAGTCCAACTCGCACCTATAAGGTGAAAATTTCCAATATAGTAAGGAAGAGAAGATTTCAAGATATAAAAGCAAAATGTTTATTAATAATATAACCTGACATTCGATAATCGAATACCCCATACGTCATTAACTTACAGATTTAAAACCATGATGAACAATATCAAAACATCGATCGCAGATTATGTCGATTTTGGCTACCATTTATGTTTTTTGCAAGAACGATGTGTTGTGGATTTACATGCAATAAAATAAATGACTTATAATCTACTCCATATGTTTTCTTATGCCATTGTTTTAGTTGCTAAAGTGACTTAGTACTTTAAAAAATATTATATTGTTAAAATATCGAATTTGATAGATGCATGTTATACAAACACCACGAATATCTATGACTATCGTGGCTCAATGGGACAGCCTTTGACAGAAAACGGGATTATCAGTTAGGAAAGAAGTTATCACTTGGAGCTTATCTTCAGAAAATATCACTTTTCTAAACATAAATGACTTCTTTGTAAATTACGGTAAGCTACTTAGTAGCTATCATGGGCCATACCATATAATTTAAATAATTATATCAATAAAATGTTAAAGTGGCTTCATTTTCTAAAGTGATACAACATTCTTTCAATCCACTTTCGTCTCGAGAGGACATCCACCGGTCTTTATACCCTCGCATTTTTGCTCATTCGTCACGCGTTACGTCTCAGTAGCGCTCTCACGTACGCCGCCTTAGAAACTTTTATTACTTTACGTTCAGTAATTGTGCTTTCCAATATAAACTATCCCGATGGAAAACAGGGTAATAAAACATTTTCAATGCAATCTAAAAATTCTTAAACATTTTTTTTTTCAGTAGAGGTAACCTGGGAACCTAACCAAGAAAAAAAATCTGTTAACTCCTGTTGAGACACTCTGTTCCCATTAGGATACTTCCGTTCAACACTTTCCATGGAGTTATTACGTATTAAGTGACGGATATCAACGCCGCGCTTTGCCTCGTTATAAGGTTCCCGGTTCCCTCTTCCTACCCTGCTATATTCGAGATACAGCGTGATTCATAAAAATAATATCAGTCATATTTTTTTCCCATTTATTTGTATATTATTATGTAAAAAAATGACGTAACGAAATGAAGGAAAATCAGTTACGCAAATGACACCTCACAGTGTTGACTTTATTGAAAGAAGCCTAAATTACATTCTTATAATAGTGACGAATGTCAGTCGTCGATCAAATAAATGAAAAGTCTGAATAGGCAACAACCTAAGAAATATCGTCAGAAGTGATAAATAGGTTTGAATTATCTATAATATTTTCCACTTTTTCATATTATACTTAGCAGCAACATATGGGGTAGACAAAGACAATCAGTGATATTTTCAAATATTTTTAAACATTTTTAAAGTGTTATTCCACATTCAGGAAAGGAAAATACTTATTTAGAAAACGAATAAAAATTTGAACGTATGGCTCAGTGGTCAGGTCGGTTTCCGGTTCGAGTCCCGCTAAGTTCAAATTTTTTCTAAATAAATATTTTCAAATATTGTTCCGTAATTCCTTACATTTTAGTAGCTTTGAAGGTATTGCACAATACATGGAAAAACTGAACTACTAAAAAATAGAAAAAGATTCCCCAGCAAATTCTCAAAGTCACCAACTGCTTACAACGGCATAAAATACATTCATTGTTACAAATACAATAGCATTCCAAACTATATTTAAATTATTTATCGGAAACTAGAGGTCTAAAGGTAAACTTGTTTAAGATAATATTTTCAAAGTAAAACTTGAAGCAACATTCAATCTCTGGTAGAGTAAAACGTAAGGAGTTCATTTTAGAAACAATAACATACCTAACCGAAATTTGAAATAATACTGTAGAACTACTGAGGCCAGTCGTGGCGCAGGGGAGCAAAGTGCGACTGTAAGATCGACTGGTTGTGGGTTCAATCCCCACTCAAGAAAATGAAATATTTGTTTAAATATATATATATTTTTTTTTTCATTTCTTCGCTCTATTGAGTTCCGTCACTCAACATTGCCTCCAGAATTAGGCGGAACGTAAGGAAAGGAGTGTCTTAGCACTATCTTCTCTTTACCTCTGTGCAGGATATTTCGTCAATCTGATTAAATTTTTTAAATTATTTTTTTAGAATTACTATAGAAATTACTATAGAATTCTATATCTAATATAAGTAGCATAATAACGTACAGTCACCACTCCGGAGCTACGTCCTACTCTTTCGAATAAGATGGCAAGTAATTTTGTGAAAACGCGGTTCTAAAATAAATTATTCATTGACGACGAAACGCCCGAGGCCGTATTCATTTCATTTCTCAATCTGAATTCTACTTTTCTCCAGCGCCTTTTTCTTTATTGGGCCTTCTCGATAAATTTTTGATAAGTGCACGAATTAAACTTTGTTTTAAGTGGGTTTCGTTTGCAGATTTTTATTGTTCGCTTACCATAAATTTAATATGCGAAAGCGTGATTTGGGATTTTCGCTTTTCTACGTAAATTATAAGGGTTATAATGGCGATGTTCTAACAATTTTGTAGCTCAAGAGTTGACGAACGATATAAAGTTAAGTACCGCGAAGATTTATGATGTGAATTAGCTCAGAACCATTAAAGGCGACCTGAATTAGTCACCTAAAATACAAATATATATTTATAGAAGATATTTGATAGAAGTTACACATTCGTACCGTCTAAACTTTAGTCGTAAGTGTTATCAGCGGTCTCCTAATAGCTAGCGATTGGTTCTCGAACTGAAGTTGCTCAGAGCGTCACGAAATACGAAGGCCTGAACGTCGGATAAGATAACAGTATGAGAAATGTTAATCGCTGTTTTGAATTGCTTTTATGTACCGACGACTATCATATTGCTGGGCTTAAAGTTGAATTATATAATATTATTTTATATAGTCTATCTTTCTATTAATTTCGTTTTTTCTATGAATAAATATTATAATAATAAAATTTTGCACTTTAAATCATAAAATTCAATTACAAGCATCGAAGAATGAATTCAGTAGGCAAATTTCACAGATGTGGCATGCAAAAGGCATTCTTAGTAAAACGTGGGTAGTTTTAGAAAACTCTGGAACGACTTAGTATATGTGATACAATTTAACTATATATACATAAATATATTATACTTTGAGGCCGTCTTGATGCAGCGGAGGAAAGTTTGATTTGAGGAGCGATAGTTCTGATTCTCTTGGGAAAGAAGTTTCAATTCATTTAATCGTTCTAGTAATAAGATAAAAGGCGGCGTTGAGTTTCGCTACTCAAGATCATCTTGATCGAGGGGTCGAGATTGAGAATGAAAATTGGGCGGAAAGTTCGGAACGGAGTGTTGAGTGTTGCTTTTGCCTACCTTTTATATTATAGTTTATAATCGATAAGTAACACTTCACATTTTACAAAAAGTAAAATAACTCTTACATTTTTCAACAACACCTTAGACAATTGTATTTTCATTGCAACACAAAATGTTATCCACAGAAAAAAATCTAGTTGTTTCATAACGTCATTTACTCAATGAATAAACATAATATTTAATATTTATAAATTCAAAATAAATTTTGATTTATTAAAATTTTATAATCTAAGTGTAAATCAAAAGATTAATATTCATACATTCACAAATCAAGAGTAACAACCGCTACACCACCACGTCTATCTTTAAAACATCAAACTTGACGACGTCACTTGAATAACGTGTCTCTCGCAACAACTTCGTTAACTTACGACGAGCCTTCAATAGCTAAAGTTAAATTAGGGTGAAACAAAGTAGCACTTTGAATTACAGCCCATAGTGTTTACACTCTCCGCTCTTTTACAACGTTGTTTTTAATAATGGTTCTGAGTAAATTCTGTGGATATAATTTGATTGTTTTGTTTACCTCACACAGTAAAAATTGCCTTTATATGTAAATTGCGTACTTTATTTATATTGCTATTGTTTGAAAATGCTTTGTATGTTAAAAAGTTTCGATATAATTGTATACATTATTAATATTATATTTTGACAACATATTAAGCACTTCTTTTTTCAATTTAGCTACATAAGTTTCTCTACTAGAAGTTATTTTCTAATAAGAATATATTTTTTATTGAAATGGATCCTGTTCTTATCGGAAAGATATCCGCCGCATCCTCTTTACCAAAACAAGGAAATAAAAATATTAAATATTTCATTTCCTCGAGTGAGAATCGAACTCACAGCCTATCACGTGTACAGTCACATATTTGTGCACTCGCGTCACGTCTGACCTCTATTATTTTCATGATATGAAAATATTATATTGTCATCGGAGCTAAATTGTGTACAATTTTTTAAGCAAATCAAAACGCAAGAAGCGAAATCAAATTTTCTATGACAGATTTTTTATTATTGATCGACGGACTCGTTGACTGACCGTTTGGATACCTGGTTCATTGATTGATAGCCGCACGATTTGATATCCAAATCTGCATAAATATTTATTAATACAATATATAACCTTAATTCTTACTCTTCTCTCTACGGGTACTATCATAATAAAAAATTAAAGCATAATTTACTAAATAAAATGCATTTCAAATTGTTTTTTTTTAATTAAGGCCAGTCGTGGCGCAGTGGCACAAAGTGTGACTGTAAAACCGATTGGTTATGAGTTCGATCTCCACTCGAGGATATGAAATATTTTCTTAAATTTATATTTCCATTTCGTCGCTCTGGTGTTGAGGCAAAGCGCGGCGTTACGTCCTGCCACTTAACACGCAATGCGTCCAAGAATTCGGCAGAAAGTGGAAAACGGAGTATCTTAACAGTAGGTTCCCTCTGCCTACCATGCTGTATGCGGGATACAGCGTGAAGCTGATTGTTTTTTTTTAAATAAACAAAAAAATATATACTATATACTTCAATTCTATATAAAAATTTTAAGTCCATAGACAAATTATGTTATCACGCCCACATTTTGTGCACCGTTTCATAATATGTAATGAAGTAAGTGCTAACGACGATCAATCACAGTATCATTATTTCGGATCAACTTTGTCGCGTGACTTGCGTGCTGCCCTCACCGTCGCTACCGAACAAACCACCAATCGTTAATATGAAAAGCTCGCAACTCACGAAAATATACGAATACGTAAATACCATTGATTATGCAAGTACATGAATGGTAGTATATAAACACATGAGTGGCATTCACGCAATACACGGTGTTAGATTTAGAAAAACGACTAATTAGCTCGGTGTACAAAAGAAGAAATATCGTCTTCGCTTAGAATGTAAGCTTGCTAACAGCCTATTAAAAAAAATCTCTGGAGAGACGAAAAATCGCTTTTAAAAAGATAGAAGAAAGCTTCACGATACGATGTATCCTGCACCCAGCAGGGTAGGTGGAGGGAACCTATTGTTAAGACACTCCGACTCCTATTTTCCTCCGAATTCTGGAGGATGCATCTTATCATAAATATATACGAGTATCTCAAAAACCAAACTGACTATATCCTATTAATTTTGGCTTGAGGCAAAATGTAAACAAAGAAATACTGTTTCTTAATTAAAACTTTTATGTAACTTTTAAATTTTTATTTACTTTCCAGGTTTACTCAATTTTTAAAATATAAAAAAACCAATATAACAAAAATAAAATAATCAGAAAATAATTTAATATTTAACAAAACAAGAAACTTAATAAAAACAACCAGTTGAGGCCAGTCGTGGCGCAGCGGCACGAGGTGTGACTGTAAAACCGATTGGTTGTGGGTTCGATCCCCACTCGAGGAGATGAAATATTTACTTAAATTTATATTTCCATTTTTTCGCTCTGGTGGCTGAGGTTAAGCGCGGCGTTGAGTTCTGCCACTCAACACGCAATGCTTCCAGAATTCGGCAGAAAGTGGAGAACGGAGTGTCTTAACACTAGGTTCCCTCTGCCTACCCTGCTGTGTGCGGGATACAGCGTGAAGGTGATTTATTTATTTTTATTTAATAAAAACAACAAAAGTAACAAAAAAAAACAACACAATACTGTCTTATGAATAGGTTGACCGATAGTAAAGATGGTGGATATAATCTGATCGATGACAAAACATCACATTTTAATGTAAAATGCCCGCAGTACGTGTGCTCTATAATTTACTATAGTAGTTTATTTTTACAGTATTAACCCGCCATTGCTGACGTGTATGTCTGTGAGACCGAGTGGATCGAAAAGGTCGTATAACTTTATAACCCGCCATCGATGCGTGTTGGGATTTCGAGTAGCTGCCTCATTTAACGCCACCCTTCTTCTCTCCATAACAGCACCACGAACGCATGTTCCAGAGTTTTGGAACCAACCCGGTCCGTGAGACTGACGTCGTTACCAATTACGTAAGTAAATTATTCAAAGTTAAATTCGTATTTTCTATAATAAATTTGTGAAATTAACAAAAGTCCGTACTTCTTTTATTGTCATTTTACTATAGTATTATAGAGTCAATTACAACAAAATAAATCAGCTTTTTATATATTTTTATTGATATTTTATAAAATATGTAATCAATTGTTATATTTTGATTCAGAATGTCTTACAAAAAAGGATAGCGTCGGCTCGAAGAGCCCATTTTATCTGATAAAGCAAACTATAAAAGAAAAGCGAAAAGCAGAAGCAAAAGAATAGCGAAGGTGAAAGCGCAGTAGAACCGGAATATCTCATACCCAGATAAAAAATCAGACAGTGACATGGCGTTGAGTGATCGAAAATATACAGGTGACAAGAAGTTCTCCTTTTATTCAAGAAAGGACAATTATGCCAAATGTAGCAAAAAACCCCATCGCATCTCCTGCTAGACTCGAAGCCACAATATTATAAAAAATCGTTAGTGAAACTAATTAAGTCTAATAAAAGAGAACGACATACACAGTTGAAGTTGCCAAGAGTGTTGAGACCGAGATTTTCTGAAATTTTGAAGATCGATGATAAAAGTGGGACTGTTGGTGCTTTACGAAAAGGTGCCAAGCATGTGAGTGGTAAAAAACTAGAAGAACCAAATATTCTTCACGCACAACGCAACGCAAGCACGTCGTGCCTTTTTGCTGTAATTGTTTGACGGTACAAGAAGAGTAGTTTTCAAGAGGGTGTGTGCTTTTTTAGTATTAGAAGGATATATATTTTTATTTATTTTCAAGAGTTCCTATTGTCATAAGAATAATAAACGCCGATTTAAGACATAATTTTTTCAGATTGTTATTAGTTCTTAAGAACTACAATCAACAGATTTTTTCATATGTCTTATATTTTTTTTACAAAAATATAAGTAATTTCCTCCATTCCCGTAAAAAAAGCGCTGACACTTCCACCTTCCACGAAATTATCTATACGTTACCTACCTAATTAGTTATTAGCAAATTCTTCTTCTTCTCAGTCGTTTCGCTCTTGACAGAGCGGTCGTGGGCATCGTGTAGTCCCGTTTTTGGCTTTCGTTATTCTTGCCACAGTTTCACGCCATTTCTTTCTATTGGTCGCCATTCTAGTGCACTCATGCAATTTACTGCCCACAGCTGATTTTACTTGGTCAGTCCATCGCATGGGTGATCTACCTCTTATTAGCAAATTATTAGATCAAAAATCCCGGTCCGAGAGACCGGCGTCACCAAAGATGTAAGTTAAACTAACGTCACTAATGGCGGGTTAAAATGCGTCTCAAGTTTAATAATTAATTGGTTTCGGGTTTTATTACATGTCAAATATTTAAACGTTATTATGAAAGTTAAGAAAATAATCTATGGTATTTATGATACCATAAAATGGGGTAAATAGAAACATTTTTAGATTTTAAACTTGATTTTTACAATGTTCCTGGCTCTAAATATGATGGCAATCTTTATTTTTGATTATAATAATCTTTCGTTTTTCGTTCGTTTTTTTTCATTTATAATTTTATAAAATTTCTAAATATAATTATAAAAATCATTTCGTTATCGATAAAATCGATAAATTTAATTATTATTAACTAATTCAATTTAATAAAAATTCTATAGACATAGTTCAATAATATTATTTACCTACACAAAACCCTAGATATATTTATTTATTTTATTTTACCTTTTCTCATGCCTTCGTGAATAGGGTATAGTTTCCGTAAAATTTGACAAGAGTCCAGACTGCAGACGGGGCTGGTGTTCCACAAAATGTTTCTGCCTATTGTATAGCTTACTTAATTTTGTATGTTGTTTTCACACATCTCTACCATTCATAACAAAATTGAGTGTAGAGAGTAAAGTGTAGAGTTTGAGTGTAGTGTGCAATCTGTTAATCGCTCAGTAATGGAAAATATTATATACAGTATATTTATAAATTTCTTTTTGTAAAACAAAAAAAGATTAGTAACAAATTAAGTAATAGAGTCCTTGTTGCCACCGCCGCAAATAAATATTCGAAGAGGGACTAATTGGTTGCCATTGGATTCGACAGGCGTCCGGATGGGACTGGGTGTGCGGTATGCCACATAATTTATTTGAGTCTACCCACTGACTTACTTACGGGCCTTATTGATAATAAATTAACATTATTTGTTTTATTTTTTTTTATCAGCTTCACGTTGTATCCCGCACACTGCAGGGTAGGCAGAGGGAATCTAGTGTTAAGACACTCCATTCCCCACTTTCTGCCGAATTCTGGAGGCATTGCGTGTTGAGTGGCAGAACTCAACGCCGCGCTTGACCAGAGCGAAGAAATGGAAATATAAATTTAAGTAAGTATTTCATCTCCTCGAGTGGGTATCGAACCCACAACCAGTCGATTTTACAGTCATATGAAAACATACATGATATAGTGATTAATGCTATTTGTTGTAAGCCCTTTTTTGTTAGATTTCTTAATAAAGAAATAATTTATATATGTAAAAATGTAGTAGATTATTGTGTATCTGCAGGGTTCTTACATATATAATAGTTTTTTTTATTTAGCTTCACGTTGTACACTACTCATAGTAGAGCAGATAGAGAGAACCTAACCTTTCCTTGAGTGGCGAAACTCAACGCCGCAAATAAAAAAAAAATTACTTTATGTAGCAAATATTCGTTTCTAATATACTGTCGTGCAAGGAATATAGACGTCGCGATACAATGTTACTTCGATTAAAATAACATTAAAATTGTACAATATAATTCTTATGGCTTAAACCGTAGACTCTAATTTATTAAGAAATTACATAACAAATTGCTTTAAAATACTTAACCATTTCTTAACTACCTAGTACTAATTAATTTCCTTTAGATTCGATAACCGTCTGGATGAGACGGCTTGGTTCACCGAGTTTACTGAATTCTCTGTCACTAATTGGGGGCTGGTAGCTTGGTTGAGCGTACTGGATTTTTTTTAACAATTGTTGTTTATGAGGCCAGTCGTGGCACAGTGGCACAAATAGTGCCTGTAAACGTGACTGGTTGTGAGTTCGCTCCAAACTCGAGGCAGTGAAATATTTATTTAAATTTATATTTTCATTTCTTCGCTCTGGTGTCGAGGTAAAGTCTTAACACTAGGTTCCCTCTGCCTACCCTAATGTGTGCGGGATACAGCGTGAAGCTGAGTTAATTTTTGATTGTTGTTTAATTTTTTGTTAGAATAACGCCGTATGAAACAAATATTTTAAACTTAATTCTTTCAAAATCATTATATAACAATAACATGGCAACATAGCAACCATTCTTCATTTTGAAATACATTTAAATTTTAATGGAAAAAAAAGAGCGACTTAAGTAATTGGCTAGAATGCTTAGACTGTTTCAAACAGTCACAGGTTCTAGTCCACGCTACGTTCAAAATGTATGCCTTCACAATTAAAATAATTATTAATAGTTTTAAGCCTTAAGCTTTAATAACAGTAAGTATACAGAATACTACTACGGATCTAGGCAGAACGTACGTGATGGTTTTTAACGATATTTTTTTAAATTAACAAGTTTTACAATCTAAGCTACTACTACTAGATATCTCCTACAGACCCACCCGTTATTCTATGTAGTAAATTATTTAATGTTATTTTTTTTCCCTTCAGATTTTTTTTCAGTTTCACGCTGTTTCCCTCATGTAGCAGGGCAGAGGGAGTCTAGTGTGAAGATACTCCGCTTAACTTACTAATAACTAACTTGTCGTGTATGTAGCGGAACTCAACACCAGAGAGAACCAATGAAAATATTAAATATTGGATTTCCTCGAATGGAAATCGAACCCACAGCCTGTCACGTTTACAGTTACACGCTTGTGTCTCTGCGCCACGACTGGACTGTTCTTTCAGAATTAGTTTGATATAATTGCAAACAAGAGTAACCAACTATTAAATAAAATGGTGCTGCATTTAAGTGACACTGATAGCGAAAAAATACGAGACATATGAAAGGAAAACATTTTGGAATAGAGATACAAGTGACCACAAAAAACTAAATATTTAACATAATTCTGTGTTTAAAATAGAGAAAAAGGCTGACTTTTCCGCCAGTAAGTCCGACATGAAAATAAGGGGGATCAGCTATTATATTATGGTAAAAACTGTCTCATTAATAAAAATATATTTTTGAATAAATATTTATTTTATGTTATAGTTAATTAAGATTGATGTGTTATTGATTTCTTTTAACATTATTCTATTAAAATTTTGCAAAATATCTGTAAACAAAATCTACCTACATACATATACATACGTACATACAACAAATCTACTTGTTGCACAGTCACTAACAACAAGAACTGTAAGTCAGATTTTGAATGTTTTACAGTTCCCATTCTTCAGTAAGCCCACAACGAAACGCTAAATCGTGAAACATTAAATTGATCTTAAATAATTCCACTCGCAGCCAATTTTAGATCCGTTTTTCACTTCTTCACCAACATTTTTGCCCATTTGGATTCCGGACGCTATCCGACTGAGCCTGTTATCCGCAACTTTGCGTTCTCGCTGAAAAACTCCGGCTATTATCGTAAATATCAATTTGTATGAAACTAGAGGGTGCACGCCCGTCTACGTACACAAATTGAAACGGCTACTTATAAGAGTATGTTGCTCGAAATATTACTGTGGTTTAAAATGTAATATTTTACTTTATAAACATAAAGTTTCTGATATTTTGTTGCTTCTTCATATTTCTTTTAAATTTTGGAGGGTAGTACAGTAATTTTAAACTTCGTACAACCGACGATGGAATTTGTAAAAATAGAAAAAATCTTTCTTACTGTCTAAACCTTATTTCATATCAGAAATATTGCTATTACATTTAACAAAAACCTATCATACGTTTTTCCTTTATGCAGTATTTGATCGAACTCTAAAAAACATTAAAGAAAAAACTATACAAAGTAATGACAACGATACACGCTACATGCATTTCTAAAATTCCAATTCCATTTAAAATGATTCCACATTAACTTCTACATTGTGATTATTTTAATTGCGCAGCCATTGTAAATATAGAGCGAATACTATCTACTGTGACTTCACGTAACAAAGTGCTCGTGTTGTTTCAGAACATTGTATGGATATCATTTGATGTACACTTCATAGAAAAACAAGTTATAAAAGAGGAATGACTTGGCTGTTTTCCCTTGTAAAGTTGGCCAAGATATTTTCATTTTATTTTCTATATTACGTTTAGATAATAAGTTTTAGTTAGGGGAAGAGAGAACAAGAAGCGTCAAGTGTGTGACTGTAACACGATGGCTGTGGGTTCGATTCTCACTCGGGTGAATAAATTACTATTTATCATTATTTTCATTTCTTCGCTCTGGCACCAAAGCAAAAGCCCGGCGTTGAGTTCCACCACTCAACAGCCGATGCCTCAAATAATTCAGTGGAATATGGAGATTGGAATCAACGGAAATCGAAGTCAAAGTATCCGTTTACTTTGCATAATACCAAAAAGCAAAAAACACCACGATTTTGAAAAGAAAAAATGAAATGTAAATTTAAGAAGAGTAAAGATAAGTGGTTATACCTTAACCCCCTCGTTAATAGCGCCGTTAGAACGGCACGCGGTCAACTTTTCCACTTAATTTAAGTTCTATACTTTAAGTGCAAAATGTTAAAAACTTGGGGGATTCAAAAAGAAATAACAGTGTTTGTTGCTCGCTGTCTTTCTCTCTGCTCTTTTTAGACAAAACTTGGTACTATCGTATTAGGTACCCTTTTGCAACCTTTGTTATGTTCTATTTCTTATTTCGTTAATAGAAGTAAATAGATACAAAGAATAAAAAGATACATATTATGTCCTGTCATTTTTTAAATCATTAATCCCAGAAGTTAGTGTTAATGTTTATTAACACTAGCTTCCCTCTACCATTCCCCACTTTCTGCCAAATTTTTCGACGCATTGCGTGTTGAGAATTCAACGCAGTACCAAACAGAGCGAAGAAATGAAAATATTAACAAATAATAATTCATTCCCCAGAGTGGGGATCGAACCCACAACCGTCGCGTTACAGTCACATCCTTGTGCCCCTGCTCCACGACCGACTCTATTAATAGATTGAGGTACTAAATTAAATAACGGTAGCGGCGGTTATAATTTCAATAGTAATAAGACCCAGATTGCAAAGTTTAATTATTAAGTTAATAAGGTCGGTAAATGAAAAATTTGAATCCCACTCGAGTTAATTTCCTCAAAATCTTGAGATCCACTTTCACGAGCAAGTTTAATTGAAGCGCGATCTCGTGGAATTCATTATTAACCAATTTACAATTCTTAGTGCGATAGTGACGTCAAAGATAATTTAATATATCTAGATATACTATGAATTTTATATGGGAAATGATTAAATAAAAAAAGAAAATCAGCTTCACGCTGTATCCCGAACACAGCAGGGTAGACAGAGGGAACCTAGTGTTAAAACACCCCGTTTCCCACTTTCCGCCAAATTTTGGAGGCCTACCCTGCTGTGTGGGGGATACAGCGTGAAGCTGGTCGTAGCGCAGAGAAGACTTCGCCACTCAACGCGCAGTGTCTCTTGTCAGAATTTAGCGGAAAATGGGGAGTGGAGAGTCTTAAATGGAGAGAAAAAAGAATTATTATTCATAAAATATTTTAAAGAAAAAATATTATCTAAGAGAGCATCTTACTGAATTTATATGGAGACTGGATGAATTCTTTAACTTTAACTATATTATTTCTATTTTTAAATCATAAAATTAACTATAAATATTATAATGGTACCACAGCGAGCCATCTCTTAACTACGGCCATTACATAATAAGACATTATTTCACCATAATGCTTGGCAAATGCAGTGGATCTTGTATTTAGCATATAAACGAGCAATTCTGCGCTTCATGGATATCCACGTAAGCCAGGTACATTAGACAATGAGATCTATGCTATTGTAACCTTTAACCTAAATTCACTTTATTTTATAATATTTTTTGAGGCCAGTCGTAGCGCAGCGGCACAAGGTGTGACTGTAAAACCGACTGGTTGTGAGTTCGATACCCACTCGAGGAGATGAAATATTTACTTAAATTTATATTTCCATTTCTTTGCTCTGGTGTCGAGGTAAAGCGCGGCGTTGAGTTCTGCACTCAACACGGCAGAAAGTGGGGAACGGAGTGTCTTAACACTAGGTTCCCTCTGCCTACCCTGCTGTGTGCGGGATACAGCGTGAAGCTGATTTTTTATTTTTATAATATTTTTTCTTTGTATTAGAACAATAAAGTTAGTACTCGTGTGTGCATTAAATATGTATTTTATGTGATACGTCACGTTGTATCCCGCATACAGCAGGATAGGCAGAGGGAACCTAATGTTATCCAATCCCCACTTCATTTACTTAAACATTATACGAATACTATTAGAATACTTCATCATTAACAGCATCCAATAACAAACATAAAAATAAACCAAGACCAACTCGCAGCCAAAAATTACACACACTATAGATTAAATATATATCATTGTCACCAAAAAATAGAACAGCCATTCAAAAACAGGTTATTACTCGAAATTAATTCATCTGTAGTTCATTTTAATGCTGTATAATGACATCTTTATGTGCCGTGACTCAATGTAGGACGTGGATACGAAGAATAAATCTGTCAGAGGCGTTAACAGCCGGTCACAAATTGGAATTTACCGTCACGTGTCCACGAATCGTTAACATTTGAATTGTTGCACTATTAGATATTAAATGACGTTAGCTGTTTTCGGTTTCTGATTATAATTAGGTGGTTTACTTTTGTGATAGTCAAGAGGTAGGTGATGGAGGAGATGTTGTCGGAAATTATAGTTTTGTATAGTATTTAACTTTTTAATTTAATTGAGGCCAGTCGTGGAGCAGCGGCACGAAGTGTGACTGTAAAATCGACTGGTTGTGGGTTCGAGCCCCACTCGAAGAGATGAAATATTTACTTAAATTTATATTTCCATTTCTTCGCTCTGGTGTCGAGGCTAAGCACGGCGTTGAATTCTGCCACTCAACACGCAATGCCTCCAGAATTCGGCAGAAAGTGGGGAACAAAGTATCTTAACACTACGTTCCCTCTGCCTACCCTGCTGTGTGCGTGATAAAGCGTGAAGCTGATTTATTTTGATTATATATATCAAAATTACAGTTATGATTATCGCATTAACAAATTGTATAATTATTAGACACGTAAAAAATAAGTAAGTGAGGAATTGAGCCTCTTAAGAGTAGATACCCTCTGCCTACCCTACTATGTGAGGGATACAGCGGGAAGCTGATTTATTGATTTACACATAAACAGAATGTTAAAAAAAGTTTTTGATATCAGTATATTACATTCCTTGAGGTAAGAAAAAGTATGGAATAAGGAGACATTTTTCAAGCAAACAGCAAATACATGTCTTTTCATAGCAATTGATAAAAGAACGTCAGTATCCACAACTTCGACGGCCACTAGACTTTGATTGTAGTTTGTCAACTTCAATATTTAACTTGTCCCTTGCAGTAGCAAAGTTTCTGCTATCTGAACATAACAGTTTGGTGAGTCGTCCGTCTTTTATTGAACTTTGAAACCATTCGGATGTTCGAGAGTTAAAGCCTCCGAATTAGTAGACCCTGACCAATTGTACAAAATTCACAATAGGCCAGATGGTCAGATATTATAACATAAATTATATAGCACCATATATTTAGATTATAGTTTATCGCTCGTATTTATTTTGTTTTTAAATATTACATGCAGAAATAAAATAAAAATTATTAGAAGAATGTTTTTTCGTTTTTATTTCAGCTTCACATATTACCAAATTTTCATATTACCAAAGCGGCTAATTAAATCTAATTCTTTCTCCAAATGGGGATTGAATATAAAACATAGCGTTTACTACAATTAAAAACCCTTATTATTTCACACTCTACGACACCTCAAAATATACGATAGAATGATATAATCCTTTTTATAATCGAAATTCCTCTATTCAATTTGAAATCGATGCAACAGAACCCGTGCGGTCCCGCGCGGTATCTAATGAGCTCTCTAGAGATACGACGCTGCCAATTTTGAGGGCAGTGACACTTTTATTTTAGAAATGTATGAGAATTTCTTATTAATATTTGAATAGTTCATAAAATTGATTAATACTATCGCAGCAGCGCAGCGGGGTAGTGGCGCTGTGGAGCAGTTTATGAGTATGCATGTAATAGCTGCAGGTTTGATTTTCGCTAAAGAGAATTATTGTAATTTAAACATAAAGCTTGTAATGGCCTCCTACATCTAACTTGAGCTAAGTGTAATTCAACCAAAAAAAGAAAACATTCTATTTCGATTCTAGAGGGAAATCACGTTAAAATATGAGAACCCCCCAGAGGGCATGTATGTGCTTATATGAGTACGAGGTTGATGATACTGGACGAGGTGAAAGAGATATCCAGACACCGTAGCGTTTGGTGATCCGTTCTCTCTGGCTACCCCGTGTAGAGCAAAAAAACGTAGAGCAAAAAAAGACAAAAAAATCTAATATTAATCAAACCTTCATAGTCCTATCGTAATCAAAAAATCAAAAATATTCTACTTCGTCGTAAGCTCATATTTTGCACACAAAGATCAACTCGCAGACAACAGTTATTGTTTATAATAGTGATCCAGGAAATTTCAATCCAGCATTAACAAATCGATACGAATGCTGATATTACTTCGCCATTGTTTTCTTAGGAATTCATTTCGAATCCTTTGTTACATAGAAAGCGAGTATTTAAACAAAAGAGTGTAGATTTTCATCTAGCTGTTTTGTATTATGATAAAAATAAACAAGACTCCCTGCTCCGTCCCCTTATCTGGAATCGAGTATTAATATTATATATAGGACTATTACCAAAACTCACGAGTCAGTCCGGTACAAAGGAAGGCGTGAATATAACAGTCAATGTCAGCTTCACGCTGTATCCCGCATACAAGGTAAGCAGAGGGAACCTAGTGTTAAGACACTCCTTTCCTCACTTTATGCCGAATTCTGGAGGCATTGCGTGTTGAGTGTCAGAACTCAACGCCACGCTTTGCCTCGACACCAGAGCGAAGAAACGGAAATATAAATTTAAGTAAATATTTCATGTCCTCGAGTAGAGATCGAACCCACAACCAGTCGATTTACAGTCACACTTTGTTACCAGAGAGAGGAAATGAAAATATTAAATATTCCATTGCCACGAGCAGGTATCGAACTCACAACCTGTCACGTTTGGAGTCGCACGTTTGTGCCCCTGTTTAGTATTATTTACAATTAAATAAATTTATTGTTATTTATTTTAAACATGTATTGAAACGACGACGACGATTCACGATTAGACTTGGCACATCACGATAAAGCCATGTCTCGAAACTATCTTCTCAAGGTCCACTTTGTTTCACAAACTGTCCACGAAAGAAGTCGATAGTTTGACTAAAACATCGTTAAGCGTTGAATGACATATTTTTTTTTCAGCTTCACGCTGTATCCCGCACACTGCAGGGTAGGCAGAGGGAACCTAGTGTTAAGACATTTCGTTCCCCACTTTCTGCCGAGTTCTGGAGGCATTGCGTCTTGAGTGATATGGATTTTGTAAAATGGTTCGATCATCGATTCTGATAGTCGAGCTCAACACAATGAGATCAACGATAAGCTAATATGGATGTAGTAATCCAAAAAACCGACCGAGCGGGACACTAACTAAAATATAAATCCTTCAATACTAAGAATGCAATCTATTTTTCAACATTTTAAAAAGGCTTTATCTATCTACCTGTATAGGAACACCGAAAAAGCATTCAAAAACGAGGGTGCTGTTGTAAATTCTAAAATTCAATAAAAGTTTGGTATATGAATGAAAAAAGATTCGGGAAACAAAAGTCTCGTGTCCCAGCGCGGTCGAAATATACATGAAATCAATTCAGCGTTCTATACGAGATCAGAATGAATTGGCACTCCATTTCCCTAGAGGTTTCGCTTCAACGGAAGTGCTCACCTTCTCTATTATTCGTAATCAGGGATAAAAATTGCAGGACGTAATGGAAAGGCTGGAAGCTGATAAGTTTTTTTTTATTATTTTAAAGATATGACGTTTACAAAATAAACAAAATTTACAGTTATTTTGAATTTCGTTTTCGAACAAGTTTTTTAATCGTATCAATTATTCCTCATTTTACTTACAAAATAAACAAGGTGTTTATTTATTTATGAATGGTATGTTTTATGAAATTACAAGTAAAAATCATAAATAACCTACATTTAATGTAAAATTACAATACAAATACATAAAAATACATAACAAATCATAAAAACCTTAGCATACTTTTAGATACTACGGACACTGCTTCTTACAAAAAATATGGTTACGACCACAATATATTTAAGTTTTACGGTATATCTTTTGTATGTAAATTGCATATCGTCAATAGATATTTAACTTTTACTGCCAGATATCATCCTTATAAAAGGCGAATTCTTGGCACTCGTCGCTTTCATCCTTTTTTACCTCAAAACCTTAGAATATAACACCTCTCTAGGGTGCGGTAATATTTGCATTTAGAGCGAACGGTATTCTGACCTTATCAGAGGAAGATTGTATTTGGGGGACGAATTCTGATGACGTAAGTGGAGTGAATCCCGCGAAATGGGGACGAGGAAACGACTATTTAAAGAATTTTTGAAGAATCCCCTTCGTTGGAAATGACTTTGAGTACTGCCTTCGCGACGTACAGATATGGTAAGATATTCCATTCTATTTCAGCCGAAAGTAATATTTTATTGACTTTTATTTAGTTCTTCTTTATGTACCTAACATGATTTTTTTCTTTTAAATAGGTGGTAATTAAATATAAACAAATATCTTAATAATTTTTATTTTTTCTCTTATTTTTATTTACTTCTAGACAAACGTAAAAAAAAACCTTTTTAATGTTCTCTAGAAAATAAGGCGAAAAGAATTATATTACTTTGTAATATAATATAATAAATATATAAAATAATATTATAATATGACTTCTTTGTTTCAATTCTTGACTTCTAAAATCAAAATGCATATTATTCAAGAATTCAAGTTTATTTATTAAAGATATATAAGAGTAAGGTACCTAGCATATTTATTATGTTATATTAAATTTTAATATACATAATATATTTATATTTTAATTACAAAGCCATAATTAATGGCCTCAATTTACGTAAATTGTTTAAAATTACACAATCAAATTACTCGCGGTAATTTCTATACAAAACCAGGGATAGGCATCCAATTATGTTTTGTGAATTAATTAAAATGTTTTTTGTTCTATAATTAACTATACTGCACTTTTTTTATGTAATATTAATGTTATTTTCCATAATTGTTCATTTAAATAATAGTATTGAGGCCAGTCGTGGCGCAGCGGCACAAAGTGTGACTGTAAAATCGACTGGTTGTAGATTTGATCCCCACTCGAGGAGATGAAATATTTACTTAAATTTATTTTTCCATTTCTTCGCTTTGGTGACGAAGCTAAGCGCGGCGTTGAGTTCTGCCACTCAACACGCAATGCCTCCAGAATTCGGGAGAAAGTGGGGAACGGAGTGTCTTAGCATTAGGTTCCTTCTGCCTACCCTGCTGTGTGCGGGATACAGCGTGAAGCTAACTTATTTTTTTCTATATTTTTTCATTTAAATAAAAGTATGAGATCGTTTAGGCACATGACCATCAAACCGCTTACTGGTAGTGTTAGTCACGTAATCTATGTATGTTGCATGTATACACCAGTTCTTTCACTTTAAATTATTTTGTTTATATGAATGTAAAAGTTATCTTATCTTATTATAATGAAAAGTTAGATAATTTTATTTTAATATCACGCTGTATCCCGCACACAGCAGTGTAGGCAGAGAGAAGCTATTATAAAGGCGTTGCCAATTGTTTGCCCATTTTTCGAATCCGAATTCTGAAAGACAATGGGTGTTGAGTGGCGGAACTCAACGCCACGGTTTGAAGGCAGATCATGTAATGTCATATCATTATCATCTCCACAAAAAAACGATATGAAAGTAAAAAACAAAAATAGATAATAAAAACTACTTATAAATAGACCTTTCCATAAAACATTTCCCAACTGAAATATAACTTAATAATATTATATTTTCCGGTATAAATGGGAGTAAAAACGACAAAAAATCTGTGAGCAAATTTCTAGCAACAAAACACGTATTCAAATTAACCGCGAAACAGGATGCTCGTTACGTGGCGAACAAAACAAAAATATAACAGGTGAGGGTGGAAAATTTGGTAAAATGTAATAACCATTTTTGTTTCTATTTTCTGGTTTTCAGATAATACATTATATCATTACTATCAAGTTATTGCTATGGTATACAATTATAATTTCAAGTTGTAGAAGTTGTAGATTCAAAAGTCTATTGAGAAAAAAAAGTTCAAAATCCTATGAGGCGATCGAAGCACTGTCTAATCTACTGTAATTGCGGTGATTGTGGGTTTGTTATTATTTGGGAGAAGATTTTTTTTTATTTCTCCACTCTGGTAAAGAGAAAGCGCGGCGTTGAGTGCCACCACTCAAACACAATACCAATAAATCTAGATGAAGTCGGGCAACCAGCCGTTTAATAAATCAATCAAAATTTGAGATCAGTTGTGGCACCCAAGTATGTAAACTCGACTTGTTGTGAGTTCGATTCCCACTCGATATAATTTTTTTTTCTAATTTTCTTCGCTCTACCTATGCGCACCCTGTTTACGGGATACAGCGTGAAGCTTTTATAAAACATAAATATAAAAATACAATTACACAAGCAAATCTAGGATAAAAACTAGTAGTTTAGATTTTACTATTTCACCCACTTATTAAATCTGTACAGGTACGAATAAAGAGGAACGTCGTAAACATTTAATACCTTATTACCATAGAAAAGAGTAGTAATAAAATTAAAATTTATTGCTCCAGTATTGTTTCAAATGTCATAAATTTATTTATAAGCCAATACGTAATTTATGATCTTATTACAGTTTATATTTTGAGTCTTAGAATATTATATGTTTAACCTTTTTATATATTTGTTAGAGATATGGATTAGTTCCAATGTTAATAGCTTTTGCTATTTTTCAATTTCTCAATACATAATTTTATTTAAATCTAAACACAGTTAAAAA
The DNA here is from genome assembly GCA_013403705.1 of Heliconius hermathena. Classification (NCBI taxonomy): domain Eukaryota; kingdom Metazoa; phylum Arthropoda; class Insecta; order Lepidoptera; family Nymphalidae; genus Heliconius; species Heliconius hermathena. Next base: position 101,265 of record JAAIXJ010000329.1, on the reverse strand, counting down.
ATCGGCTTCACGCAGTATCCCGCACACGGGAGAGTAGGCAGAAAGAGAAAGAAACTGCGTTCCACTTTTTTCTTCAGAATTCTAGAGACATTGCGTTTTGAGTGGCGTAATTCAACGCCGCGTTTTCTCTCGACACCAGAGCGAAGAAATTAAAATAATCAATATTTCATTTCCTCGAGTGGGAATCGAAGCCACAACCTATCCCCACGACTGGACTGATCTCGTTTTATAATAACATAGATACATCCATTTAAAAAAAACTTATAAATATTTATTAAATAAAATTGAACTACTGTCCAAAACAATTTTCACCGATGCAAGCCCGACTGAAGTCTAATATAATTTCAGTTTGCCAGTGAAACGAATTCCGAATTTCATCCTTTCCAAAACGCTGTTAAACTAAAACTGCATTCAGCTCCCTAAATGCAGTTTAGAAACACATTATTAAATCTAGACGAGTAATAAAGGTAAACTAGAATATGTACTATAATTTGTTTTTTTTTTTACATTTTATTTTACCAACTATTTTTATTTATCAGATCCTTTGGCACTGTTTAGATTATTATTAATTACTTAAGTAGATTTTTGCCATTCGGTCTATTCTCTATTTTTTTAGCTACAAGCTATATTAGAGGTCGTCATGGCGCAGGGTCACAAATGTGTGACTGTAACGCGACGGTTATGGGTTCGACCCCCACTCAAGGGAATCTACTATTATTTATCAATATTTTATTTCTTCTCTCTGGAACTAAAGCAAAAGCCCGACATTGAGTACCGTTTCTCAACACGCAATGCCTCGAAAAATTCGGCGTAAAGTGGGGAACGAAGTGTCTACTGTACTGTGGGCGGGATACAGCGTGAACTAACTTTGAATTTCACGCTATATGCCTCATTTAGCAGAATAGGCAGAGGGAGCCTAGTGCTAAGGCACTCCGCTGACTACTTTCCGCCACAATCTGGAGACGTAGTGTGTAAGTGGCAGAACTCAATGCCTACCTAACGCTTTGTCAACAGCAGAGGGAAAAAATGAAAATATTAAATATTTCATTTCTTCGATCGGAATTCGAACCCAGAAACAGTCAGTCGCGTTTACTCGCACTGACTGGTCTCAAAATGCAGATACTTATTGTATATAGTCAAGAGAAAACTTAAAAAAAACCAGAACTATTAGAAGTATTCAGACACTAACTACTAAGAATACTCAAACAATTTTGAATTGACCCAGTTTACATAATATAAACGTATATACCTGTGTTCATAGTTATTCCAAGAAACGAAGCACTTTAGTCGCAAGTTAAAAAAAAAGCATTTGCAAATCCTAAAATTTGCTTAACGTCTCGTAAGGGAGCCCACGCTACATACAGAATCAGTATGCAGTAATAGTGTAGTTTGTATTCTACGCTCACGCCTATATACGAACTTTTCACACTAAATTTTATTAATAAAGAAAGGTACCAAAAATTTTGGGTGTTTTTTTCAATCGTTGACGTGTTATCAAATGTAACTTATAAATGCTACCTTCTAATCTTGCAAATTACGTTAAAAATTTTACCTCAGTAATGTTTAGTATTTTATATATGTTTTAGCATCACGCTGTATTCAGCAGGAATGAGTGAACCTAGTGTTAAGACACTCCGTTACCCATTTTCCGCCGAAATCTGGAGGCATTTTGTATTGAATAGTAGAACTCAAGGCCGCATTTTGCCTCGACATCAGAGCGAAGAAATGAAAATATTAAATGTTTCATGTCATCGAGTTGATATCGAATCCACAACCTGTCGCATTTACATACACACACTTGTGCCACTGCGCCACGACTGGCCTCGATCAATAACATATTATGACACATACACCAATACCGGTGTATTGAAATAGTATAACATTATATAAGTAGTGTGATAGGCATTTGAAATATATTATTTTGATTTTTATGCAGCTCACAATCAAAGTTTTATGGAGATGCCTTAGAAGTGGTTGCGTTGAGATACTTTGACGTCATCTTGGCACTCTTAAGGATATGTTTTATTTATATAATTTGTCTACAAGTTGAAGTATTCTCCATACAATGTGACATTCGTATAGTGATTTTGTGCTCAACTGGCACTCTCGGAAAGCCATTATTAACGAACTGAACTCTTGTACAATGATTAATCTCTATATATGATAAAGCAGTAAAAATATTTTGTCTTTACATTTAGTAATTTTGACTAAAATACATATAGGAACACTTAAAATGAATAATAGAAATCAAAAATATATTTTTTAATTTCTTGTCTGTCTGTCTGTCTCTCTATTTGTACGGCCACATTTTTCTCTACAAGTACCGAACCGATTTACATTAAAGTTTCACCAATTGCTTTGTTTTAACTCAACTTAACATTTAAAGTTTGTTTCATCAAAATCAGTTCATTAAAAAAGTTATCGTCATTTGAATGAACTCAAGGCATTAGTTTGCTTGTGAATGTTATATAGCAATCGCGCTGATAAGATTCCTGGCCAAAGAATGACATTCGAAACGTCTTGGTTATATGACTGTTGATAAAAATATATATTTTTAAAGCACTATTGTTCAGAGTACAAACAATAAAGTAAACAAAATTGAATTGTTAGTGAAGGTTAATAAATATTTCATAAATCATAACAGTTAGGTTTAAGTCACAATTAATTCAAAACATAGATAAAGGCCGATTTGATGTTTAAAGAAATATTAAGTAAATTCATAGATTCTTCGGTTCATTCGTTCGTTCGAAATAAATCTATATAAAAATGCCTCAAAACAGCCTTTCTACGTGTACTCTGTAATAATTACATATTTACCAATTGTCAATAATATATGTAACTAATTTAAAAACTGTACAGGAGTTAATATGCAATCATTACAGTTATTTTACAAAGAATAATATGAATCCTTCAAATCAATAATTTAACATTTAAGGCTGTTTCTGAATTTCATCTCAAATCCTCAAATTCTCTGACATCAGCACATGTAACCGAGTTTTAAAATTATGATGAGACGTCCATTACATAGGTAAAAAGAACGTCATGTTACAAAAATATATACCTATAAGAAATAATTAGCTTTATGTATATTTTTATAAATATGAAATATCAACATTGGTCGTATTTTTTAATTCAAAACAATCAAAAGTCCTTATACAAATTACGATAATGTATTAAAAAAATCATATTAGAATATTACAGATTAAAGTAATAAAAATCATATTAGAAGTCATTTCTGTTTATTAGATCAATAATCATGTAGCTTAAGCGGGCAAAGCCGCGGGCGGGCCGCTAGTAATTAAATAAGAGAAGAGATTACTTAGAATTCCATGTATTCACCGTGGGGATGCTGCACCGATCGCGTTACAGGATGAGGAGCTTACAATAGTGGCTGAGTTTCGCAACCAGTTTAAGTTGTAGGTTTAAGAGGCGCCTTCTTCTTCTTCTTCTTCTTATCATACGATTAAATTCTTCAAATTGAGGTTTGGCATAGTCTACCGAGATGGTTATACAAACTGTAGAGATGATCTATTTTAGTTTGTGTTATATATTTTCTCCAAAAATAAAATTGGTAGATTGTATTGAAATTCGATCATTTAGCTTCTCACATGTAAATGTAGACCTTATTTTTTAGGTAATTCATAATATGTGTTTTTTAATGTTGTTTAGTTTCTCATTGTTCAAGAAAAGATTTCGTCTATAGTGTAATGGTTTATCTCATCAAAATTGTCGCAATATCACAAATATATGCTATAATCGTAACAAAGTTATTTAGTAAATATACATATATACATATATCTTGACAGTAACCGCAGACCGATAACGACCGCAGTCTAAACCACAAAATATTATATATGATCAGACTGAAATAATATTAATAAGTATATGTTGAATAAGTAAAATTCATAATAGAATAGAATTATTTATTACTTAATATATAAAAATAATTAATTCAAATTAACTAGATTTCTTAGCATCTGAAAGAAAAATATGAAAATTTTATAAATACATTGTATTTTTATTATTTGCTTAAATATTAAACGAAAGTGAAATCTTTTATTCAAACAGTAACTATTCCAATTTGTAATTTAAATATACCTTTATATAAAATATTTTCAAGTTACAATATTATTTATTCTAACTAAATGTCTTTCTCCTGAGACTTTAGAAGTCAGATATTTGTTTAAAAAACAAATTTACATTTACAATGTTCATTTGAATTATGAAAATGTATTAATATATTTTCATAATAACTTTGATGTTACATTTAAAATGTATTAAATTATGCATAGTATTTATTTTGTAGCGTAGTACTTGTAAATATAAATTAAAATGAGGTAAGTCGTGGCGAAGGGGCAGAAGCGTGTGACTGTAAACGCTATAGGTGGTGGGTTCGATTCCTAATCGAGGAAATGAAATATTTGATATTTTAATTTCTTTGCTCTGGTGTCGAGGCAAAGTGGGCGTTGAACTTCGCCAATCAACACGAAATGTCTCCAGAATTCAACGGAAAGTGGTAAGTGGAGTGTCTTAACCCTACGCGCCCTCTGCTCTACCTGGTACATGCGTGATACAGCGTTAAGATATTTTTTTTTTGATAAATGAACAATATTCTTTTTTTTTGCTCCTTTTTTACATTTAATTCGGTGAATGAACATAAAGCTACCCCTGGCTCAGACGGCAATTTTACTGACAAAAGGCGGCAAAAAACCTAAATACAATTTAATAATTACATACTATCGGACTTGCTATCCTGTATGTGATTCTATTGATATTGATTCCATACATTATTATCCTGTAAATATTCCTGAACTATATCAGGTTTAAGTGTTAGTATTATTTTTACAGTTACTTTAAATCTTTGCAGTAACACATTTAATAATATTTTACATAATTTTATCAAAGGTAGTCTTTAATAATTATTTTATAAACCTGGTCAGTTTCCAGGAGGCGTGGGTTCGAGACCCACCACGTTTTTTATTATTTTTCTTTCCTAAGTGTGGAATAACACTTTAAAAACGTTAAAAATATATAAACCTTGTTTTGTTAACTCTTTTCACGACTTTTTCGTGGTCAGTTTCGTTGACTTTCACTGATTATATACATTCCATTATGTTGAATCATAAGCGTCAGAAACAATATTGATGAACATTATTTTTACATAATATTATAAACATATGCACATTAATTGCTTATTTCCCTAGTAATAATAATTGTTACTTATAAAGATGGCGTTTAATCGGAGGAAAGATGAATATAGACTAAACTAAAGCACGGCCGCTTTATCCTCGAGAGTAAATTGCGGAATTGCAAATTTGAATCAATAGAATGAATCTGGAAGAGCCATCTATATATACTTATACCAACATTTTAGATTAGTTCTGCTGAAAAATGATTTTTTTTAGCTTCACACTGTATTCTGTAATAAGGTAGGCAGAGAAAAGGAGTAGCTTAGCCTTAGATTCCCAAATATGTGCCCTACCCCTGATGTGTAACAATAAATTTCATTTCACTTTCAGGGATACTTTTAGGAGAGAAAAAATGGGACCCTTATACAACATATGACACTTTGTTGTCTGTCTGTCTGTGAGGAGCATTTATCTCGAGATCGCGTGGATGTATCATCGATCTGTTAAGCTTAAGTTGACGTTCCCCAGGAGCACAAAAAAACTCAAGCTTCTAAGTCATTGCAATAAAAAGATACGAGCGTCTTTGTAACCTTATTGCAGCTTCTTGTATCAAAGTTATGAAATTTGGCACAAAGTGATAACTATACATAAATAAAAGAAAGATTTGAAAAGTTTACATTTACAGATATATTATAAAAAAATCATTACAAGCTTATAATTTTAGTTCATTTTATACAAAATGAGTGTATAAGTCCGCAAACTTAAGCTGGTCAACTATTGTACTTCTCGTGGACATGGAATTCTGAAATTGATAACCCTCGGTATGCGAGTCCAACTGTATTTGATTGGTTCTTTTCTTAGATGTTGTACATTCTACAGTAAAAGTGAGCAAAAATTTTCATATAATTAGGTATTTTATGTGAAAATAATATTATAATAATATAAATTAAATGTATGCTCATTATCCATTAAATTAAAGATTTAAAGCTACACCAAGTTGAAGTAACAAGTTGAAACTTTCTAGTAAATTCTCTTTTAAATTCAAATACTCAGAATGCCCGGAGATGTGATGATAGAATTTTTAGCTTAAAAACAACAACATATCTTTCAAAACTTAAAAAAATACTTAAAAACACACGAACTAGTTTTAATTTTAAAATATGATTATTCTTCTATAGCTTTATTAGGCCGTTTAGATATACTAATCTATTAAAACATACCTCCACACAAAAAAAATAATAATAGTAAGTAAATTTTAGGGATCATTAGCTTATATTAAAATAAATATTGTTTATTCTTAATAGGAGGTCAGTCGCGACGGCCGCGACGGCACGGCTGGTTGTGGATTCGATCTCCAGTCAAGGAAATGAAATATTTAATTAAATTTACATTTCCATTTCTTCGCTCTGGTGTCGAGGAAGAGCGCGGCGTTGAATTCTGCCACTCAACACGCAATGCCTCCAGAATTCGGCAGAAAATGGGGAACGGATTGTCTTACACTAGGTTCCCCCTGCTTACCATGCTGTGTGCGGGATACAGCGTGAAACTAAAAAAAATATTATTTATACTCTTCCAGCAAGGTACTTTACAGCTTATTTTATCCCATCACGACGGACGTCGCTAGTCTCAATTGAATATGGCTCATATGCAAATTGTGTTGAATTGATGATTGTCGTCTGGATCGGCAAATAATCGGCCATAGACTTTCCGACGCTACCTATTATTGTATAAATGGAAGCTATAAATAGTTTTATTATAGGAGTGAGGCCAGTCGTGACACAGGGAACCAAATGTGTGACCGTTAACGCGACTGGTTGTGGGTTCGATCCCCACTCGAGGAAATTAAGTATTTATTAAATTTATATTTATAAAATTAGGAAGGTATTATACTTACATCCTTTAATTTTTTTTTAAAGTTCTACATTACTTTTTTAGTTTAACTTTTACTCACTATATCTGCTGTACTTTGTAAGAAAGCAAAAATTAGTAAACCTTTTAACGCAGTCTCTCTCACTACACAAGTGAGACTTTGAATCTGTCACCATGACGTATGTACGTAACATACTAGTCTCTTATATTTTTTTGATTTAAGGCTTTGATGGTATAAGGCTTCATATATTTAACTAATATATCCAATAAATATATCACGATTAAGAAAAGAAATTTATATTTTAGTATATATTATTTTTTGAATTCTTGAAAAAAAAAATTGTGTAGAATTTGGTTCTCATGCCAATTACTTTTAAAACATTTTATAAGTCGCTGGAAAAAGGCTCAGAAGCGTACTTATATTACTAATTGAGATCGCCGTGGCGCAGCAAGGCTCTAACTATAAACGCGATAGTTGTGATTGAATCCACAACCTCCACATCCTCTCTTGGCAAAATTATTATATATTTTTTTTATTTCAATTTGAGGCCAGTCGTAGCACAGGGTTACAACAAGTGGCAGTAAACGCGACTGGTTGTGGATTAGACCCTCAAGGAAATTAAATTTATATTTTCCATTTCTTCGCTCTGGTGTCAAGGCAAAGCGCGGCGTACAATTCCGCCATACAAATGCCTCCAAAATTCCCACCTCCTGTGTGCGGGATACAGCGTGAAGCTGATTTTATTTTTAATTATTTTATTTTTTCCCTGTAATATACAATACCCGTCATCGAGTCCCAATACTTAACACAATATCTCGAATTAAAACGAAAACGAACTACCCAGTGTTTCAACACTAAATTTTCATACATTGCTAAGCGAAATAAAACATAAAGCTGTTTCTTTTAAATGATGTAAAAAACAAATATATTTTTAATTTTTACCAAAGCACCTAGTTATTTATTAAAATATTTTTAGTACAAATAGTACGTAGTAGTATATTTTTTACTTGTGTTATTTCCGCTTGTGTACCTACAGTAGGTACATGCATGTTTTCACAGAGTTGCGAGCTCACTGAATAACACACTGTAGTTAGCGTTGATTTCATTCATATGTAAATATTATTTCTCCTTTTCATTCCTTTTGGTGTTACATTTACTTTATTTTATATAAATTTTAATTATTAAAGTTCTACATTTATTTTTTTAAATATTAATTACTTACCTTTAATACGGTTTTGACCTAGTATGAAATGTGTTTGCTATTTTTTTGCTAAAAGTTTTTGCTTTAATAAGCAAATAAAGCAAATGAGTTTCGCCGCCTAATATAATATATTATTTTATCATGGATTTTGTATAAATAATTAAGATGCAGTGTATTATCTTCAATTGAATTATTTTTCGTTTAAGAGTTTCTTATTCAATAAGCAAATCGCGACACTATTACTTAGACTCCGCTCTCCGTCCTTCCATCTGCCTTTAGGTCTATCTTTTGAACCGTGATACTAAGACAGTTAAAACTTTATAATTTCCCAAAGTGGAGATCAAACCCACAACTATCTCGTATACATTCAGACACGGGCCCCACTGTGACATTCATGTTAATTTATCTCCACGTACAATTTAGACTTCATTTTATCCTACAATTATTGTATATCAATCATGTGAGCTATAACAGTTTCAAATAAATATTAATTTTATTAAAATTAGTACATTTTTTTAGGTCCACGTGGTGTCCAGCACATAGCAAAATAGATAGAGGGAACCTGGAATAGGCTCCCATGTGTTAATTCTCCGTTCCCATTTAGCGACTTGTGTTCCTACATACCGCCGAAATCTCTAGTTTCTGCCTGTTGAATGGCGGTACTCAACCTCTCGCTTTGTCTCGATTGAAGATTAAATTAAAATATTAAATATTTCATTTTCTCGAGCGGCAAGCGAACCCACAACTAATCGCGTTAACAGAGGCACCCATGTGTCTACTACGACAAATTTTTATACAAATGTTTTCTTATAATAAGGCATTTTCATAAGGAAATCACAAAACTATTCCATACAAATACCGTTCATTTAAAGTAAAGCTGTATAATATAACAGGATTTATCCTTCTAATCAAAATGGCGTGTGTATAACGAAGAGTATTATGCAACAACTTAAGTCCCAACATGCTTGTTCGCGACACGTATCTCTTATGAAAAGGATCAAAATTTTCTTGGGATACAAGTTATAAGAGAGTAATCTTTTAAATTTTAAGTTTTTTTTTAAATTAGAGACCAGTCGTGGCAAAATGTGATTGTAAAATCGACTGGTTGTAGGTTCGATTCCCACTCGAAAAAATGAAATATTTATTTAAATTTATATTGTCATTTCTTCGCTCTGGTGTCGAGGCAGAGCGTGGTGTTGAGTTTCGCCACTCAACACTCAATGCCTCTAAAACTCGGCAGAAAGTGGTTAAGGGAGTGTCTAAACACTAGGTTTCCTCTACCCCCTGCTATGTGCGGGATACTGCGTGAAACTGATTTTTCTTATTAAATTAATTGATCTGCAACTTTTATTTCTAAATTAATAATGGAACTATAATTATTTAACTTGCGAAATGAGTCATGAATCAATTTTTTGATCATTTTTTTAGATATGTAAATGAAGCATTCGCGCATATTTTCTATTTCACATCTCCTACATTTTGGTAGTGAGCAGAGAAAATCTGACGCTTTTTCTGGTTTCATTAAGAATAAAATCCATACATTTGTACAACACAAATGTATTAGGTATAAGTGCATCACTTCTACTATCCTTATGCTGTATTTTGTCTAAGGCAAAAAATGAGAATAAATATATTTTTAAATTTCCCACCTACGTGTAGTGTAGTAGTAAGTAAGTAAGTAAGTGTAGTAGCTAATAAACACAATAATTATTTTTTTTGTTGCTTTTTTTAGCTTGATAGGCTGTCATGAAATGAATTTAATGGAAACTGAGTATTGGCAAATCTATATTATATCTTTATAAACATAACAAAAAAAATGTTTGCCTGATTAAATATTTTGGTAAATATTATATAGTGACTGACCAACTCCATTTTCTACATAATAACATAATTATATACGTATATACATAGTGTGTAGTACATACTAAAAAAAACAGCTTCACGCTGTATCCCGCACACAGCAGGGTAGGCAGAGGGAACCTAGTGTTAAGACACTCCGTTTCCCACTTTCTACCGAATTCTGGAGGTATTGCGTGTTAAGTGGTCAACGCCGCGCTTAGCCTTGACACCAGAGCGAAGAAATGGAAATATAAATTTAAGTAAATATTTCATCTCCTCGAGTGGGGATCGAACCCACAACCAATCGGTTTTACAGTCACACTTCGTGCCGCTACGCCACGACTGGCCTCAATCAATATCTAATACTACATAGATACTAATAACAAAAAAAAATATAACAAAAAAATAATTAAACATAAGCTTATATCTTACACCTAAATATAAAGGGCGTTCAGTTTTAAATGGGCTTAAGCATCCTGCATTGTTGTTTATCTCATTACTCCTAATAGAATTCCAAAACGTTACGTCGATTAATTTTAACGTGCATTCAACAGCAGTATGTTAAAATGAAAACCGTAATATATTATATAGAGTTCAATTAACTAAATGGGTATTTCAAAACATTTATTTTATAATACATTTTGTTGATAATGTACATAAATTATTTAAAAGCTTTTAGATCTTGATCAATCAACTTTAACTCGACTATTGTTTAGAAATTCACTCCAAATCATTAAAAGTTAATCTTAGGTTTATATATTTATATAAATAAATATTGTAAAAAAAAATAAAAAAAATCAAATTAAATCAGCTTCACACTGTATCCCGCACACGGCAGGGTAGGCAGAGGAAGTTAGTGTTAAAACACTCCGTTTTCCACTTTCCACCGAGTTCTGGAGGGTGGCGGAACTCAGCGCCACACTTTGCCTCGACACCGGAGCGAAGAAATGAAAATATAAATGTAAACGAACGCCACGAATGGCCTCATAATGGTAAAAAGAATAAGGCTTGCAAAAATCGTTCGTTCCCCACTTTCTGCCGAATTCTGGAGGCATTGCGTGTTGAGTGGCAGAACTCAACGCCGCGCTTAGCCTCGACACCAGAGCGAAGAAATGGAAATATAAATTTAAGAAAATAAATATTTTTATTACCATACATTAAAAAAATTATGTATAATGTTTCGTTGCCGACATTGTCAATCGGGAAAAGCTTAAAGCTCAACAAAATATATTTAAAGTCTTACTTATGAAGTCTGTCCTCTAAAAAAGTGGGTCAAGAAACTTACCATACATTAAAACATAATTAGAGTAAAATATCTTGTAACTTTAAAATGAAAGGTGATATTCTGAAATAATATTGTGTAATACATTTTTTATGAATTATTCAAAAAGGTCACAGCTTAAACAGGCTTTAATATATTTTTGATGACTCCAAAATTCGTAAAGAAGAAACATATTAAGTGGAATGAAATAATTCGGAGTCTTTAAACGTAGTATATTAAATGATGTATTTTTTTATCACCTTCACGATATATTCCGCACACAGCAGGGTAGACAGAGGGAACCTAGTATTAAGACATTCACGCCGCGTTTTTTACCTCGATCGACCCGAGCGAAAAATTAAAAAATATATATTTAATTTCCTAGAGCGGAGATCGAACCGACAACCGGTCGCGTTCTCTAAATAATGAATGTTTTATAATAATCTTATGTGAAGATTTAATTGACTCCTCAAGCGCATCCACGAACTTAGTTCATAATTGGACACCAAGTGTGCGCTAACGAGGTCCATGCATGCCAAAACACGAGTCGAATTTTCTAGAAATTTTAGTGAATGCAAACATGGATCTTGATATAAGGATACTATTAAACATCCGTCCCGCTTTGAAGTTATTTAATAGGAGTTTTAAAATAACATTTCTGAGATGTACCTACTATACAATATTTACGCTTACGAAAGTCATTTTAGGGTTCCGTATCTCAAAAGGTAAAAACGGAACTCTTATAGGATCACTTTTTTGCCAAGTCAAGATCATTTTTCTCGAAATTGCTTGGAGGTATCAACCTAAACTAAATATCAAATATTCCATTTTAATTTAGACTTGGATACCGCTACTTAGATAAATATGAAGTAATCAACCATTTTCCATAAATACACTTAAATAGTATTGAATAAATATTCGTACAGTTCAAACGGACGAAGCCGCGAGGGGCCCTCTAGTATAAATTAATGGAACAGGAAAAAAAATATTTATAAATATTGTAACTATGTCTTTATACATAGTTCAATATTTTTTAAAAAAATCTTTGAAACGCTTCAAACGATAAATGAACCAAACGAAGCCGGCGTACCTAATAAAACAAGCTATCTCATAGAAAGAGATTATACGATAAAAGAATTGAAACAAATTAATATCCACTTACCTCTTTAAGTCCCTTGGCGTAAAAACTTATCCAATCGAATATTTTTCCACTTGCAGTCGGCAAAATATTTAATAGAGATTTTAGTAAAGCCGGCGTGTAGAAAAAGCAAAAAAAGTTTTGCATTCATCCGCTACAGGCTTAGCCTAGTTAACTTTGAGTGGTTTAACTTTAATCTACTTTAAGTTGAGATCAACCTGGATCACCTTTATTTTTTATTTCAATTTTCCTTTACTCTTGTTAATAACTAGCCTTTGGTCTACAAAGAATTACTCGTTCGCTACAAAGGTAGAAAACTTCTAATTTTACTTGAGTTTGCTTTTAATAGTGTAGTTGCCTTGAATTCTGAAAACGTAGTTACATTTATTGTTACGTGTAAACTCTCATTGAAATATAAAATACAATACAATGTAATTTTTCTCATAATCCTGTTTAAGTTACTAATAAAATTGCAAGTGTTTAAAAAAACGAACATTATTTCAAACTTATATCTTAATACATCAAATTAAACATACCAAAACGAACATTGCCTCCGACGAAAACGAGATATCTTTTGTACCATAAAAAGTAATTATCAGAAGACAAAAAGCAAATAGGTACAGCAAAAGTTAGCCTTCATTAAGACGTTAAGCGAAGTCGAAACTTGGGTCAGGAAATTGAGCAATTTTGGCATTATATAGCGTGAGCTCTGATAGCGTTTGCGAGCAAAAACAAATGATTTTCAATCTAATTACGCTACAAAGGAACATTAACGATGTTCCGTTTTATCATGTGAGTCGTTATTCTTAATTATATTTTTCGTTATGATAATATTTTTTTTCATATTTACTCATTATTTTGTCAATTTGTTAATGTCTTTTTTTCACCTTCTGGTTGTATCCAGCATGTTGGGTAGATAGAGGGAGTCGTGTCAAGACACCTTGCTACCCATTTTCCGCTGAATTCTGGAAGAATTGCGTTTTAAGTGGCGTAACTCAACGCCGCGCTTTTGCCTCGACACCAGGGCGAAGAAATAAAATGTTAATTCTTTAATACTATATATAGCACATAGTATGAGAATAAGAAATGTATAGTTACTGTGCACACACACTATCTACTTAATATAAAATATAATTCGTTAGAATTAACAATTTAAGTTATTTTTTTAATAAAAAAAATCTATATTCAACAAAGTTTAATTTAATAAATGTCTACTAGTTTCAAACTATTTTTCATTCATAAAAATTAACCCAATCCAAAGCCAAATTATGATATTTATATTATAATTTTAAACTTAATTAAAAAGGAAAAGTAAATTAACTGTCAGCAAAACTCTATTTGGTGTGCGGTGGGCTCCATCAGCCATGCACCTACTATAAAAGCAAATATATACAGTAATTGCAATAATAAAGGCGAAATTAATTAGAATATTCTCGTGAAAACATAAATAATGGGACAGATAGCAGTAGCTATAGCGTTGAACAAAATTTCAATTATATCAGCGTAGCGCGAAGCAACTCCCGCCTTCAGTTTCTGTTTACATTTTGTTAAGGGAATGAGAATTTAAAACGAAAATTTCTCAGCTGCAAAGGTAATGTAAAATGTCGCGACATCTGTTTTAGGCTGTACTTTCGTAACGAATTGTAATCACGCGAGCGTATTATTAATTAATAATTACGTAAAACATGACATTCGTCTCATACATTAGTCGTGGTACGGTTGAACTTACTGAACTGAAGCAAGCAGAATCGATTCTACCGTAAAATTCAATATATTGTTGAATATCGATTTTGTTAAGTAGTTTCGGCGTGCCTGACTGAACTCAATGACTGTGGGTTCAATTTTCACTCGATAGAGTACATATTTACTGATACTAGATTTTTCCCAGGTTCCCTCTGTCCCTGTTATGTGGAATGTAGTGTGAAGCTAAAAAAAAGCTTTATGTTGTGATAGCACTTTTTTAATTATGAACTGATTCAAATAAAACAATCACTCAATATTAGGAGTTTTTTTTTTTTAAATATTAGGTTCTTGAATAAGTTATCGCTGTTTTTTTTTGTTCAAAAAAATAATTTAAAATATAATGCTTACAATGACATTACTCAAAGTATTGTCCATCATTAGAGACCACTTTCTCCCATCTCTCTGGTTGGTTGGTCTTGGTCCCCCCGTTGGAAAAATGACTCATCTTTCGAGGCAATCCAGGAATCAAGCCATTTTTCGGCTTATTCAAAAGAATGGAAGCGCTGCTCGCTTAAACCGTGCGCCATCGACCGAAACAAGTGGTAATCGGAGGGGGCTATGTCCGGTGAATACGGCGGGTGGGGTAGAACTTCCCATTGAAGTGTTTCCAGGTAAGTTTTGACTGGTTTTGCCACATGTGGCCGAGCATTATCATGTAATAAAATCACTTTGTCGTGTCTCTGCTCGTATAGTGGCCGCTTTTCTTTCAGAGCGCGACTCAAACGCATCAACTGAAGTCGATAGCGAGCTCCCGTGATAGTTTCATTAGGTTTAAGCAGCTCATAATAAATTACGCCCTGCTGATCCCACCAAATGCAGAGAAGAAGCTTAGAACCATGGATATTTGGTTTTGGCGACGATGTTGATGCGTGACCCGGCATGCCCCACGATTTTTTTCGCTTTGGATTGTCGTAGTGAATCCACTTTTCATCCCCAGTGACGATACGGTGCAGAAAACCTTTTCTCTTTTGCCGTTGAAGCAACAATTCACACATGAGAAAACGTCGTTCTACGTCTCTCGGCTTCAACTCATACGGCACCCAATGCCCTTGCTTTTGGATCATTCCTAACGCTTTTAAACGTTTTGAAACTGTTGACGCATCTACTTGTAACGTTTTCCCGAGCTCTACTAACGTCTGACATGGATCTTCTTCAAGCAATGCCTCCAATTCTGTCTTCAAATTTTGTCGGTGCTCCAGAACGCTCTTTGTCTTCAAGGTCAAAATCATTACTTTTGAAGCGCCTAAACCAGTCTCTGCACGTTGTATTCGACAAAGCATTGTCTCAACGAGAATTCTGTGTGCTTCTGCTGCAGATTTTTTCTGAATAAAGCAGTGCAATAAAATTCCCCGCAAAAACACTTTATTTGGCACAAAAGTACACATTTTCACAAAGGGAAAATAAATATGTAGTTGACACTGTAGTAAACACTATTCTACTATAATTTGAGGTTACATATAGTACTACTTTGGTGATTCGTTACCGTACGAAATTCCATGCACAGAGTGCCACAACGACATCTTTCAAAAAACAGCAGGAACTTATTCAAGGTCCTTATACAATAATCAAAATTATATTTAAATCGGTCAAACCGTTTCTGAGATTAGCGTGCGCAAACGCTCCATGCGTTTGTAAACAGACAAACATTTTTGAAACATTGTTTTGAGTTCTATTACATTAATAAATGCTCTCAATAATAGATTTTCTCATACATCTTGTCATGTACAGACAGCGATTAGTTAAAGTTTTATTATATGTATAGATTTTCTTTTTCCTGATCCGGATAAACAAAGAAAGTACATCTCTATCTAGCTTACATTTGTTTCTTAATGTAACAGAAAATAGAGAATCAGTGAATTATTGCTATCTGAGTTTTATTTGTACAAAATCAGTGGATGCCATCCACAAATAAACTAACATTCGTAACTGAGTTCTTCGATGGATTTATTTTCTATACACTATACAATCAGTGCCTTTAAAAAAATATTTTATCTGCAATAATTTTTCGCATTAAACGACGAAGGGATCTAGTTCTTCTCTTTTATCCGCTTATGAATATAAATTTTAAAAAATGTATGAACTCAACATTTGAAACAAAAATATTTTAAACAAATACAAACGTGGAACTTAAAATTACAACTTCCTTCATTTTTACATCTTACCATTCCAGAAAGAGAGTCCTTCCTCGTTTCCCAGCCACGTTAGAAACATTTCATGTTTAGTGAGATCCATCGGCACGATGTCTTATAGTACTGGGAAAATAAAAATTGCACTCATCATTGCAATGCCTTCAGAATTCGGCGGAAAATGGAGTGTCTTAACACTAAATTCTCTCTGCAGAATACGCGTGAAGCTAAAAAAAAGAAAATGAGAATAATTCAGTTGAAACCGAATCCACAATCCCCGTAGAACACATTCATTACAATAGTTCCGTAAATAAGTAATAATAAATTAAGAGTATTTATTTATTTTTCATGAAAAAGGGATTCAATTAAAGGGGACAACGAAAGTGATGACGAGAGTTTTCCGATGGCACGTCCGTGGGTCGTTAAAAGTTTTTCCCAAAGCTGTTAGGCTTTTTTTTTGTTTCAAATCGAATCCAAAAGTTACTAGGTTTATTTGTGAAATTTCAGATATTACTATCGATAGAAATTGAATTTGTGGTACTTTTATTATTATCTTAAATTTGTAAGCGCGATAATCGATTCATATATTATTTATCTGGTACGGATCGGAAATCGGAACTCCAGTAAAATGTGGCGTCTAACACTCGATTCTCTTTAGCTCCCCTACTATGTGGCTATAAGCGGGAGAAAGAGAAAAAGTAAAAAAATATATATTTGTAAAAACAAAAACCCCGACTGTAGAAAACTAAAAAGAAAATAAACAAACCCAATAGTTTATTAGGATTAACAGTCTTTAAATTAAGCGGGGTTCCTGGTAATGAATTTTATTGATTGAAGAATTACTTATAGGTCCCGACTGTTAATCCTAATAAACTATTGGGCTTGTTTATTTACTTTTTAGTTTTCTACAGTCGGGGTTTTTGTTTTTACAAATATTTTTTTTTATTTTTCACTTTTTTGTTAGGATTCATTATGGTAATGATAGTCATGATATACCTTTTTGAAATCCTCGTATTGAGCTATTTAATTTGATACCCATATTGTGGTATTTGAAACGAAAGAATCTAAAGATATCTCAAATATGTAAATCCGTTCAGCGGTTCTGGAGATATGAGGTAATAAAGAATATTACATACATACATCTTGTATACGCGCGAAAAACATAACCCTTCCTTACCAGTCGGGAAAAACTATAGATATACTGCCATAGTGTAGTTTAGGTAAAAAGAAATTATTGATAAGTCATTCTGTTCTCCATTTTTGACTGTCAGATGAAGAAACAAAATAAATTTTACTTAATTATCTCTTAATTTATTATGAGGAAATTCGTGGCTCAGCAGCACGAAGTGTGACTATAAAACCGACTGGTTGTGGGTTCGATCCCCACTCGAAGAGATGAAATATTTACTAAAATTTATATTTCCATTTCTTCGCTCTGGTGTCAAGGTTAAGCACGGCGTTGAGTTCTGCCACTCAACACGCAATGCCTCCAGAATTTGGCAGAAAGTGGTTAACGGAATGTCTTAACACTAGGTTCCCTGTGCCTACTCTGATGTGTGCGGGATACAGCGTGAAACTGATAAAAAAATACTTTAAGTGATTAGAGACGACAAGCATATTTAAAAGTAGGTCTTTATTAGAATTTTATATCTAAAGGAAAATATGACAGCCTATACTTGCTTCCAATTACTTTAACTAATTAATTACTTGTTTTCCTCTAACGTAACATCAGCATACTTTTTACTTAATGAAGCGAATAAAGTACGACCACTTATAAGCTAGGGTTGAAACAAAATTTAGTTTCTGTATAAGATTAAAAAAAATCTAGTTCATATCACACGTATTTAGAAAAAAAATATTCGTCGTGTAATTGGAATCTACAACAGAGTTAGTTAGGAGGATTTATTCAGTACGTGAAAAATATATTTTTTTTGACTTTTTCTTTTTTGTATCGTATACATTGTTAGAGTTTATTTTTTAACATATTTGAAATAAATGATGGTTTGATTCCTTAAAAAAAGTTTTCTGCTTAGCTCGTTTCTGAGACAACATATTCTAAGTAAGTTCGAAGTAAGTTATAGATAAGATATTCTAAGTAAGTTCGACTTAGTAAGTAAAGAAATTGTACAATAAATAATTTTATAACATTAAATAATTATTATTTTCCTATATTATTAATTAATTTGCTCGTACCAGCCCTGCTTCGAATACCAATTTCTAAATGAGCCGTTTTCTCGTGAGTCCCACTGTTTTTCTAGCATTTTAACGTAAAAATCCAGATAATTCGCCCGATTTGGCAGTATCAATGAATGAAGGTCGTTTCTTGCCAATTCTCATGAAAGGACTATATATGTGTAAATTTATTGGTGACTTGCTGATAAAATTAAACTGAGGTTTTATTTATTTTATGAGAATTATTTGTGAATGCTTACTTCTACTTTTTATTATGTTTTATGAAAAGTTAGCATTTATACCTATTTTTTGGATAAAAGCTACGGCCATATTCATATATTTGTAAATATTTATGAATTGGATAGTAATTTAATAATTAACTAACGTTAATGTTATAAGATTATTATAAGAAATATTTTGAATCTATAAATAGAATTCGCTTAGACTCAGTCAAATCAGATGAGACATTGCTGACTTTCTTTGATGAATTAAAATTTTAGGGATATACTTAAGTTACAGTAGAAATTGAAATAACTAAAAGAAAATATTTTATGTCTTCTGTAGACTCACAGAATTGATGGCAAGATAAGCTGGGGAAGATCTCGGCTAATTTTAGAAAACCTAGTATCTGTGATACTGGAGAAGGTCACGTAAAAAGCATGAGGACCTCCCGGAGGACATGCACAAAGATGTTAATAACAGCGGACAAACCGAAAGCGACCGAACCGTTTGGTGTTCTGTCCTCTCTGGCTACTCCGCTAGGGTTACAGTGTGGCGCTCTGAATTATTACATTTACATTATTCACTTATACCAATATTGCAACAAACAAATTCAAATTCGCTACCAACAATCACATTTGGTTCAAATAACAAATTTCCTATTTTTATAAGCGTTGCTAAATAAATTTATAGCAAGGTCTCGCCCAAGGACAAATGCAAACCGCCGTGTAATTAACAAAGCTACACGGCTCTCGTTCCACCGGACAGCGTTTAACGGTTGATGACAGCCCACGGGCGATGCTTTCAAACAAAGGACTACTGTAAACTGGACCGCAGGGGAGACGGCATGTGGTACAAGCAGTGATATATAAGAAAATCGCGTTATTATTTGATCTGTAATATCTCAATTGAATAGAATATGTTATATTGAATTAATAAATAATTAAAAAGTAGTTATAGAGTGATAAATCATAGAAAACATATATTGTAAGGGTGACAATTATGTTTGTGATGTAATGTACGGTTACAAAAATTTTGCTGCATGTATCAAGTCAATCAGCCCTACTGAATACGAGTCCTCGTATTCTCACGTCTAGGGCAAGGGCGTCTACGTCTCACGGCAATAACATTTCTAGTCTTTCACAGATTACTGGGTCCCGCATGATTTGATCCCGCTAGGTTAATTACGATCAAATAGTTCGAGCTGATCCGCAGTATCAGCTCAAAGATGAGAACAATAATCCATGTGAAGCCCTAACCTAAGCCCTATACATTGTCAACCAGTGTTGTAACAATGCCATCCAGTTTCTTCGAGGACAACCTGGTCTTGCTTTCCGGATCTGATATTATTGTTATTAATTGCTATTATAGCTATTATATATATTTTTTTATATCATAATTCCGTATTCCAAAAACATTGCGTATTAAATGACGGAACGCCACGTTTTGTCTTGTTACCAGAGCGAGGAAATGAAAATATCAAATAATACATTTGCCCGATTGGGAATCGAACCCACGACCGTCACGTCGCTCGCCGTACCACTTTGATGGCCTCTACAGATATTTAAATTATTGAATATAGCTGAAACCGGACACAAAATGAATAAAAATTCGTATCTTAAACTATCGCTTCAGCTTATACTACGGACAGCCTGACACCACAACGACGAAGCCACACCTGGTGGAATTTTACCGCGGTCATGAGAAAGTTTTATGAGTAAAAGCTGTATTGTTAGGGAAATTAATGTTTTACGACGCATAAATACTCCTCTGTATCCTTGCCTGAAGCTCTTTTAATTGGTGATTCTTCTTTAATAATGGCTGATGATTAAAAATATCTTTTAGGTGTGCACCTAGACTATACTAAGATCTAAAAATATGAAACATATTTACATATTCCTATAATAAAAACTAAAGTAACCTAAATGTTTAATTTTTTTCAACCACAAAATAAGAGTACTTCAAATATTATAAAATTGTTATAATATAATTATAAAAGCGTGCCAGTTAAACAAATCACTTCGGTATTGTGAAAAAAAATTAATAAAAAAATATTTATATTTTAATGTAATGATAAATGTGGTGTGCGCGATATTTATCGGCTAAAATTTCACTCGAGGGAAAATTTATAATTAATAACATATTACTATGTTATATATAAATGACCCGAATAGACAAAGTATGGTGAAGGCCAGTCGTGGCGCAGGTACATAATCGTGTGAATGTAAACGCGACAGGGTGTGAGTTTGATTCCCACTCAGCGAAATGAACTATTTAATACTTCCATTTCTTCGCTTTGGTGTCGAGGCAAAGCGCGGCGTTAAGTTCTGCAATTCAACACGCAATACCTCCAGAATTCGGCGGAAAATGGGGAACGACGGAGTGTCTTAACACTAGGTTCCCTCTGCCTACCCAGCTGTGTGCGGGATACAGCGTGAAGCCAATGGTAATGTAAAAAAACGGTAATGGTAAATACTATGTATGTCTTGTGCAATAATCACATAAAAACAAAAAAACTTGAATCTGCTTTTCTAAGAAATAAACTACAACATGATTGCAATATCGTGTGGTGTATAAATAAAATAACAACGTTATTGATTAGGGCCAGTCATGGCGTAGTGGAACAAGCGTATGACCGTACACGCCACAGGTCGTGGGCTCGATTCCTTCCACACACAATACCTCCAGAACGCAGCAGAAAATGGAAAGCGGAGTATCTTACCAGCTCCCTCTGCCTACCTGGCCATATACGGGATACAGTAAAGCTAAAGCTAAAAAATATAAAACAACATCAAAATTACAGTAGCACAAACCGACCTTAGATCTGTTCAACGATCGCCACACAGGCTGTTCCACCGAAAATCCAAATTAAAAAGTTTATTATATACAAATAACAGTTTTAACGTTAAATTTAACGTTTAATATATATATATATAGGTCAAATGGAACATTCATTAATTAAAGTGTCATAATGGCGATTAAATTTTACGGATGAGGAACGACACGACGAGTCGCCTCGTAAATACATCAGTGGTACACCGCAGCTCACAAACTTGTGCGCCACAATGTACAATAAATTATAACGTTACACTAAATAACGTTATTAATTAATTGTATTACGTCAGCTTCACGCTGTATCCCGCACACTGCAGGGTAGGCAGAGGGAAACTAGTGTAAAGACACTCCGTTTCCCACTTTGAGTTGCCCCACGTTGAGTGACAGAACTCAACGCCGCGCTTGTCCTCGACACCAGAGCGAAGAAGTGGAAATATACATTTAAGTAAATATTTCATCTCCTCGAGTGCGGATCGAACCCACAACCTGTCGGTTTTACAGTTACACTTTGAGCCCCTGCGCCACGACTGTATTGCTTTTGTTTTTTGTATAAAATATCAGATAGTAATCGTTGATTTGTGGTCAATATAGTGCAAGAGACAATCATTGCGAATCTTTTTTTCTGCAAAATCTCCTTCGTGTGTTCTCCATTGTGACATTGGTGAAGAGAATAGAGCTCAACTGGCACGCTAGGGACTTCATTAACCAAGAACTGAACTAAATTGAACAATTATTAAGAGAATATTTAATAGAACTTGAATATTTTCGACTTTTTTATAGTATTATTCCACATTAAGAAAATAAAAACATTTTTTTAGTAAATTGCATACAATTTGAACTTAGCGAGATTTGAACCCGCGCTTCTTGGAAATTAACCAGCACAGTCACAAGCTTGTACCTCTACTTAAAAAATAAATAAATCATATATTAAATTCATTTCATCAATTTTATTACACCATATCTTTTATTTATAAAGATAAGTTTTTACTTAACCAATTTTCTTTAACTAACTAGAATTTCAATTGCAATTTGAACATGGCTGAAGCTTGCCGTGTAAAATAAAATCATTAAATATTTATACTCTTATTGAACAAATGGACATTGGACATTGTCAGATCGATATCTTTGAGACAAAAAAACCATTCAATACATATTTAGAAGCAATGTTTAATGTATATAAAAATATAAAATCGCGCTACGTCAGCGGTAACTTATGTTATTGTACTGTAAATATATGGGTAGAGAGCGAATTAAGATTTAGAATTAATTCTTCAGATCTTTATATCAGAATATAAGAAGCTTCGCACCCCTGCGCCACGACTGGTCTTCTGAGCTCAGTCGTGCGAAGTGTGTCTATAAACGCGACGGGTTGCGGTCCCAACTTGTGGGTGTGGAACAAATGAAACTTTTAATAAAATAAATAAATCAAATAAATCAGCTTCACACTGTATCCCGCACACAGCAGGGTAGGCAAAGGAAACCTAGTGTTAAGACACTTCGTTCCCCACTATCCGCCGAATTCTGGAGACATTGCATGTTGAGTGGCGGAACTCAACGCCGCGCTTTGCCTTGAAACCAGAGCAAAGAAGCAAAAATATAAATTTAAATAATTATTTCATTTCCTCGAGTGGGGATCGAACCCACAACCAGTTGCTTTTACAACCACAGTTTGTGCCACTGCGCCACGACTGGACGACCTCAACTTTTAATATTTTCATTTATTTGCCACCCAACACGTAATGAACACGTAGAGGCCGGTCGTGGCGCAGCGGCACGAGGTGTGACTGCAAAACCGACTGGTTGTGGGAACGGAGTGTCTTAACACTAGGTTCCCTCTGCCTACCCTGCTGTGTGCGGGATACAGCGTGAAGCTAATTTAATTTTTAATTTTTAACACGTAATGAATCCATAATTCAGTAGAAAATGGAGAACGGAGTGTCTTAATACTAGGTTTCCTCTGCCGTCCCTGTGGTGTCCAGAATACATCGTAAAGATAAAAAAATAAATAGTTGCTCTTTGCAGAATACTTACACGCAGTGTAATTCGCAGAGCAGGTGGTAGCGTGATCTTTCAATATGGCCCCGTTGTGTCGTTATTGGCGATGGCAACACATTTCGTTTATGCGTTACAGAATTTATTACAAATCGAAAATATTGTTATATTCGGATTATTGGAGACATTTGTAGGATTATCGATTATTATATTAAGCGAAACATGTGTTATATTTCAAAACTTTTTCTATCGAAACTGAAATATTACTTTATAATTTAGATAATTTAAAGACCCTGAGTTCTTAGTCACCTCTTTTAACTTACTCTTTTAACTAATATTTAATTTTTTTTTATACAAATCATGAAGAAATTGTAAAAAAAATATTTACTTTATAAACTTTATTATTATTATTTATGTTAATTACTCGTATTTTGTACTCGCACAATCGACTCGCACTTGATAAGATTTTTTAAGTAGAAGCTCAAAAATTCCAAAGCTGAAAAAAAAATTAAGCATTTACATTACACTTATAAAATCTTTTACTTTAAATAACTATTTTACTGACAAAATAGTTATTTTCAAAATAATTATCTTTAAGTCGGAAAGAAAAGCTCTAAAGCCCAAGTTAATTAGACGACTTTTTCACTCAGCAGGGTAGACAAAAGTAACCTAATGGTAAAGCACTCCGTTCTACATTTTCTATCGAATTCCAGAGGCAATGCGTGTTGAGTTGTGGAACTCAACGCTACGCTTTACATCGACACCAAGGCGAAGAAATGGAAATATTAAATATTTAATTTCTTCGAGCGGGAACCAAACTCACAACTAGTCACCCACTTGTGCCCCTGCGCCAGGAATGGCCTCTAAACGAAACAAACAATAAGCAATACCCACTTCACATTTCGAAGAGCTGGAGCGGTAAAATATTTATTTAAAATGTTACCTACTGTTACTCAAGCATATTTAAATATATTTCATCACATTCAGCTTTTCCTTAAGTGTTCAACTTTAAAGTTAGCTTTCTACTAAGTCCTTAGTTTAGGAGCGCTGAGAACAAAATTAATGTTTCTTGCTGTAATATACGTACATTTCAGTTGTCACATTTTGAAAACCATAAGAGGTTTTTAAATTTAAGTTACGTTGTACAAAAGATTTTATTAATATTTATTTTGAGTAAATAATTTATGTGTTTTAATTAAATAATGGTATTTTTTTTAAATGCTTAGGAAAAAATAGAAAAAAAATATTAAAAATAGAAGAGCTCTCACATATTCTAATAGATTGTGTGATATTTGATGTTATTATAGCGCATTTATCTGATTTAATTCTCAGAACGGATTTGAACTTGTGAATTAATTATATTTTAAATAATCTCATTTCCCCTATACTGACTAAAAAGTCAGCATTGGATTGTGTCACTTGGAACACAATGACTTTAATGTAGTTTTAATACTGAGTTCTTTTTTCTTACTCTGTTTAATATCAAAAGCGTTTAGATACAAAAAAAAATCCATATATTCTCTACGTTGCCACGACTAGCCTCCAGAGAGTCCAGAGAGGATTCTCTGGAGGCTAGTCGTGGCGCCGTGATATTGACTGTTAGCGCGACTGATCATGGGCTCGATCCCCACTCGAGGAAATATTTTAATTTCTTCGCTCTGGTATCGAAACAAAGCACGGCGTTGAGTTCCGCCACTCAACACGCAATATCTCCAGAATTCGCTGGAAAGTGATAAGCGGAGTGTCTTAACACCATGCTCCCTCTGCCTGCCCTGCTACATGCGGGATGAAGCCAAAGAAAAAAAAGTATATTCTCTATTTAAAAACACAAACAGTATAAAAAGGCTAATTGGTGTTTCTTACTGTAATTGAGTTGTCGTGGAACAATACAAGTAACCGAGTATTTGCATACAGAGGCTCATTCCAGTCCATGTAATTACATCTTATAAGTTTATTAAGCTAATTGCGAGTGGACAAGCGAGTTGCTATCATTGTTAATAGTTAGTTATTTTTATTTATTTTATTTAATTATGCTATTTCTTAAGCTTATTCTAAATATTTTAAATGGTTCTGTTATTGTATCGCAGATAATTAATTTAGTTGTTACAAGTGAGTTACTTAACTAATTGAAATTGAATTCAATAATATAAAAATTACTTAGATAACACATTGTTTCTTCAGTAATTTCAGAAATGGCTTCACAGCAAAAACTGCTTAAGAAGACTTTACAGGGACCCGACCAAAAATATATTTATATATTTTAAGCGTCACGCTGTGTCCCACACTTACCAGAGTAAGCAAAGTGAACCTGGGAACCTACTGTTAAGATACTTCGTTCCCATTATAATATTCCATTCCCCGTTTTCCGGCGTCTCCAGGAAGCACTGCGTGGTGATTTGCGGAATCATTAGTTATTTTGGTTTAATAAAAAGATTAAATATAATAACTTATAATTTTACTTTTGCAGTGGTTTGACCCCTCAAAACTGCATTTGAATTTACAAAATTGCAATTCACTCATCTTCGTCTTCATTTAGAGCCATCTTTTTCTGTGGTATTCAAATTTTCAATAAAATTTTCAATAATCATCTCTCTTCAATAATCTTCATAAATCAAAGAATAAGTAGGACAACCATAGATTGTTACCAGATAAGCGAAGCAACAGATAAAGAATAAGTTACCATATAAGATTTCAACTATGAACTAAAACCAGAAATGTTATATATTTTTAAAAAATAATAATAATCAGCTTCACGCTGTATCCTGCACACAGCAGGGTAGGCAGAGGGAAACTAGTGTTAAGACACTCCGTTTCAAGACGAAGAAATGGAAATATAAATTTAAGTTAATATTTCCTCTCCTCTAGTGGGGATCGAACCCACAACCAGTCGGTTTTACAGTTAAACTTTGTGCCTGCGCCACGACTGGCCTTACTTTTACTTACTTAAATTTTTTCTTGGTCTAAATCAAAGCAAAAAAATAAATAATTTCATATAAATATTAACATTAAGCTGGTTAAATTCATTAGTTGTTACGGTAACCACAAGAACATCTGTTGATCAACAAGAAGCTCAGTGAACTATTCGCTAGGGTTGAACAAAGGACAAAAATAAAATATGAGCCACAAAGCGTTCTTGTGGTCGCTTTGTATCGCTTTCAATCTACGTTATGAAAGCATGTAACCGGCCTTCAAAGCAATATGCTGAAAGGGTAATAAGTATTAAGTAATCCTATATATTTATAATATGCAGAGTAATTGTAAGATACTCAATTATTATTTAGATATTTTTTAAGTCATCATATTTTCTCGATACCGTTGTGATGTAGCGTCTGACTGTAATCGCAACGGTTGTGGGTTCGATTCTGACATGTAGGGATAATTATCAGTTCTCCTCTGATAATAAGACAAATACGCGGCATTGAATTACACCGCCCAATACGTACATGGTTTCGAAATTTGGGTTCCTTCTTCTATGTACATGTGAGATAAGAAAATATATATTTGTAATTATACTTATTTAGAAAACGTAAAAAAATTGAACGTAACAGGACTCGAACCCGCGCCTGACCACTAATCCATCACGTTCTCTTCTTCGTTTATTTGGATTTGAGGGTATATAAATAAAATATTAATTATATAAAAATATAATTCACATTTTATTTTTAGCCATTTACAGTTAAGAGCATATAACTGCTCTTCATTAAGCTGCGGAACAAAAGTTATATGATGTTATATATAAAAACTGTGGGTAAAATCGGGACAGATACCCCGTTGGGATAAAACCGTAAACAAAGTTGTTGTCGTACAATTTGTTGCGCTGAACAATTTTTTTCACTATCGATTATATTTATAGTTAAACTAAAAGCTGAAAGTATAAAATCAAATTTGTTAATGATTCACAACTTTATATAAAGTAATCGCTACCATTTTATTTCCATCAAGTTCATACATTTTAAGGTTGAGAGCACATTTACTGGTTTTTTTGCTTTTATTTTGCTAAATAATTTAAAATTGAAGCGCAAAAGCTACAAATAGGAAGGACTCTCTCTACATGTTAGTTCTGCGTCTTCACACAAGCCTACTGAAGGACTTTGAGGCCCCCGTGGCCCGAAAAATTCTTGGACTTTTCAAAAATTTGAATATTTTTTGAAATATTTTGCAGAAATATGCAGAATTAACTTCAAAAAACTATGACATCTTTGTAGACGACATCTCATTTCTCTCAGGTCGCAAACCCATCTTTTGTGATTGCCGGTGCATGTTCAACCAGGGCCTTTTATCTACATTACCAGAAATCCTTTATCTGAAGAGACCGTTTAAATTAGAGAAGAGATTTATAAAAACAGTACTAATTCGACATGAATAAAGGTCAGCATATATATTGTATATAGATATACATTTTTAAGGTTAAGTTTTTTAGCTTCCCGCCATATACCTCACCTAGCAGGGTAAGCAGAGCTGAACCTAAAACCTAGTGTTAAGACACTCCGTTCCCATTATGAATTCCGGGGGCATTGTATGTTGTATGGCGGTACTCATCACAGCGCTTTGCCTCGGTACCAAGAAAAAGACCCTGACGCATTTACAGTCACAGGCCAGGGTCTTTAAGGAGATATAAATATTTTATTACTATAATATGCAATTTTAATATATTGGGTGGAGAAAATTACCTTCTAATTGCAAATCAAATAACAAAATTTGGATTTGTTATCATAACGTTCCATTGGCACGCCTGGCGAAGGCGTTATAAAATTAATATTTTTGAAACTAGAAGGCTATTTCAAAGAGTGTGACATCTATCCCGATTTTACCCGAAGCTAGTTGTAACTCATGCATTCTATTCATTACTAATACTCATTAGCAAATATGAACTCATTTCATTTAATGATATTATGTTATGTTGTTCAATAGAAAAAAATATTTAAATAATATAAAAAATATATGACTATAAATCATTTTTTAAAATACATGTTATTTATATTTTCACACAAGAAATTGATAATGACATGGTATTTATTACGTAGTACAATTTATACTTTTTATATGTATAAAAATACACTTTTTATTGTAATTTGATTTGCTAATTTCAAGTAGATTTTAAAAATCAGCTTCAGCAAGTGTTAAGGCACTCCGTACTCTACTTTCTGGCGAATTTTTCGAAGCGTTTCACGTTGAGTGGCGGAACCGAACTCGAGTCCCATGTCGACGATTGTGGGATCGATTCGAATAATAAATCCCTAAATGAATTATTATTCGATTCCAGCAAACAACGCTTTACAGTCACACTAGATTTTAAAATACAATTTTATTGTACAAAAGCTGAGAATCAAATCTTTCGGATTTAAACGAAGAAATTCAATTGTGCGGGATACAGTGTAAAGTTAAAAAAAATAAAGGCAAAAAATCCTTCATCTTTGGCCAAATAGGAAAGGAATAAATAAGAAATATAATTTACTTTTTCTTATTACAATAGGCAAAAAAAATATTACGATAAGTAGATTACTACTTCATTATTAATACCTGGAGGCGCTACTACAGCAACTGAAAGTAAAAATTAATAAAGATAATGAGCACCATCAAAGTGAATTTGCCCTTTATACTAAACTGTCTTGCGGCTATTTAACTAACACGCCTAGACTGACGGCTCACAAAGTAAATTAGAGGAATCTTTGTAGTCCACAACAATTATAAATGTTCCTAGAATTATAATGTTAAGTTATTTTATTATTATTATAAAATATAATTAAATTCAATTTTTATTTTATTTGGATAGGGATACATATCTAAATAAGAACTAAGTGAACAATGAAAATATGAAAATGTAGTGTATATTTAAAATAAAGTAGTAACACAACATTTTTAACATTTTTAAAGTGTTACTCTACACTTAGGAAAGGAAAATACTTATTTAGAAAACGTATAAAAATTTGAACGTAGCGGGGCTCGAATCCGCGCCTCCTGGAAACCCAACAGGCGCTCTGACCACTAAGCCATACGTTCTTATCAAGCTACGTCGAAATTTTTATACGCTTGTTAAACCTTATTTATGTTGTTAGCATCTCTGTAGGGAGATTTTTACAAATTTCCGCAGTAACACAACATTTTTTATACTTTGTTCTTTATCATATTATAGCAATTATGTTTTAGTTGTAAGCATGTTTTTTTTTAAATTGTGCACACTTTACGATGTGCACTGCATTCCAATGCACTGTACTGCACTGGTCCGAGCTTCTAACCCTGCAACGCGATGGGCTCGGCACCTATGAAATGAAACCTATGGAATGTAGTTTCTTCTTTCAAAATAGCTGCTTACTCTAACTTTGATGATATATATTTTTGTAATTAATATGTACTCAAATATAACACGAATCGTTTATTAGTTATACTACAACATCTTTTTTCAGCTTCACGCTGTATACAGCAGGGTAGGCAGAGGTAACCTAGTGTTAAGACACTCCGTTGACCGGATAAGACATTGCGTGTTGTGTAGCGGTACTCAACGACGCGCTTTGCCTTGTTACCAATAATGAAAATATTAATAAATAATATTTCATTCCCCCGAGTAGGAATCGGATCCACAACCGTCGCGCTCACAATCACACGCTTGTGCCACTGTGCCACGATAGCCTCGAACTACAACAAAGAAATATTGATAATAAATGCTATTTTAATTGCAACAACTTTAAACTATTGTAAATGATTAATTACTTATTCCTAGTAATTAATCATTTACAATAACGCAAATATTATATAAGTAAATACTTTTTTCAGCTTTACGGTGTATCCCGTGTGAAGCAGAATAGGCAGAGAAAATGTAGTGCTAGAACACTCCACTCCCCTTTTTTCGCTGAACTCCGGAGGCATTGCGTGTGGGGTGGCGAAACTCAACGCCGCGCCTTGCCTCGATGCCAGAGCGAAGAAAAAAAATCATTATTTCATTTTCGCGAGTGGAAATTGAACCCACAACCAGTCCCATTCACAGTCGCACCTTGTAAAACTGCACCGCGACCGGTCTCATTCTATTAAACTGTTTTTGTTACTCACAATTGTAAGTTACCGTAAACCATAAAGCAATTTATTATTTTTCCTTACATGCCATAGTTCGCCTGTTGAGTTGAAGTAAAATAATCGTACTCTAGAAATATTTATTTATATATACTTTATTGCACAAATTACAAAAAAGAAAAATATACGAAAGGCGGGTTTAACGCTAAATAGCATTCTCTACCAGCCAACCTTGTCATGTGTGAGAATAAGTCTGTAGGTGTGCAGAAGTAAAATATACTTACATATACATACATTAATATTCTATAAATACTATAAATACATAATTATACAAGTAATATAATATATAATAATAAAATATAATTATGATAATATAATATCGATATTCTAAATAAACTACAAAAAAAAACAAACCATATACATATATATACCATACTAATATATACAAATGATTACATAATAAATGAAATATTATAGATGAATATTATATATTTATACTATTTTTTAAAAAATGCAATTTAAAATGTATTAAGTAAACAAAAGCCGTATAGGACGTCACGTTAGGTTCTTCAAAGTTTCAGCTACCGTCTACCGTTATTTATGTTATAATAACTTTTGAATAAAAAAAATAATAGTTATATTATTTTAAAAACAATTAATAAGGTTTTTTTATGTTGATAAAAAAATTGTATTGAGGCAGTAGTTGCGTATTAGTTGGTGTCACAAGCGTATGATTACAAACGCAATAGTTTGGGATTCTATTCCCATGTGAGGGAATGGATAATATTTTTTTTATTTGTTCAATCAAGTATCAAGGTAAAGCGCGGCTTTGAGTTCCGCCACTTAACATGCATAGCTTCCAGAATTCGGTCGAAAGTGGGGATATTAGTGACTTAACACTAGTCTCCCTCTGCCTACCTTGCAACATGCGCGATGTTGTACGTGAAGCGCAACACAATGTATTTAAAAAAAAATGTTACGAACATTTAATTATATTTTAGCAGATTGAGTTAAAACTTTTCAAACTCGTTTTTTCGTTATGAGTTTTTGAGGGAGGGGCATCACATCAAAGTGAATTAGCGAGTGTTGTCTAGGGGCTTCCGTTTGTAAGCCGCTTTGAACTTTGACTACTTGCAGGAACTCCGTCAATTGTGATAGAACGTTTGTAGGCGTTTTATTTTGATTTTACTTTGAATGGGTGCCGCTTTATAATATAATAGTATGAACAGAAAGTTTAAAAAATTGGCGGAAAGTAGAGAACGGAGTGTCCTGTCACTAGGTACTCTCTTGTTACCTTGCTATATGTGGAATACAGCGTGAAGTGATTATGAATAAAAAAGTATCTAAATGTCATAGTGGCAAAATACTTAATATTTAAAATACGTTGAACCTATATAATTATTGAAAATCCGCTAAGATATTCAATAAGTTAAATTATCGTGCATATATGTATTTATTTAGTAATAATATGTTAGAGCACGTTAAAAAAATTGCTTATTGAACAAAAAAATTGCGACTGTACTTGTCTATTTTTTTTTCAGCTTTCCCGCATGTAGTAGGGTAGGTAGGGGGAGACTAGTGTTAAGTCACTGCGCTCCCCACTTTCCGCCGAATTCTGGAGGCTACAATGAGGAAGAGACGACGTTGATATAAGAAGAGCTGTCGTATTCTATTAAAGACCAGCAACGCACCTGTAGCTCCTTTGTTGTTGCACGGGGTCGAGGGCGGTGGTGATCACTTATCATCAGGTGACCCTCGTTGGCCTTGTCTTTTTCATTAAAAAAAACTTTTTATAAATATAGAGACGATTGAAAGATACACTTGACCCTATCAAACCCGAAATATCATCCTTCTATATTATAAGTGGTTACTCCACCTTGCAGGATTGAATTCGTTACAATCGCGTCAATAATATTTTATTACAATTTTGCGCTTTCTTCGGCACATACCAGAGTAGGCATAAGGAACCTGGTGATAAGACACTCCATTCCCCACTTTCCACCGAATTTTCTAGGCTTTGTGTGTTAAGCGGCGGAACTTATAGCAGCGCTTTAGCTTGATACTGTAGTAAACATATAAAAAAATTAGCCTATATCTCGAGTGGGAATAGAATACCCAACTATTGCTTTTGTAATCACACGCTTGTGCCACCGCGCAACTACTACCTCAATACATTTTTTTTATCAACATTGCAAAAACCTTATTAATTGTTTAAAAATTAAATAACTTTTTTTTTTTATTAAAAACTTATTATAATATAAACTTTTATTTTATTTATCCAATTTAAGTTTTCCAGTTTATAAGCCAACTAACACACATGTGACAGTTCAATAAGTGTACTACTTAAAGGGTTAAATGTGCGTGCAGGCGTAGCACCTGTCTCGGTGAATGCATACGTAAATATTTACCTCGGTACTTAGCTTGTATAGTGAGAGCAAATTATTTTAAATAGATATATGACAGTATACTATAGGCACGGCGTTAAGTTCCGCCACTCAACACTGAACACGCAATGCCTCCAGAATTCGGCAGAAAGTGGGGAACGGAGCGTCTTAACACTAGGTTCCCTTTGCCTACCATGCTGTGTGCGGGATACTACGTGAAGTTGCTTTTTTTTTACTATAGAAAAGAGATTGAGTTTATAACTGTAATAGATATAAAAAATATCTTATTATTCCTTAATTGTTTCATTTTTTGGATTTATTTGGTAAAACTGTCAAAAAATGTTTGAATCAACATTATAGTCATTATATTATTTGTTCTTGTATTATAGAGGCCGTCGTGGCGTATTGGCACAGCTTGGTACTGTAATCGGTACGATTGTGAATTCTGTTTCGGGGGAATGAATTCTTGAATATTTTAATTTCCTTCCTCTGGTAACAAGTTAAATACGCACGATACAGTATCGCCGAAATTCACCAAAAATTAGAGAACGGAGTATCTATCTTAAACTCTTAACACTTGATTCCCACTGCCTACCCTCGTATATAGGTAAAAAATAGCTAACAAAAGAAACAATATTGTCTAAAAACTATTTAACTATCACCTAGAATTTGAAAATATATTAAAAAATACATTTAGCTAATTACAATAAGAACGGAATGTCTTAACGCTACGTTCCCTCCGCCTACCCCGCTGTGTGTACAGCGTGAAGCTTATTTTTTAACTAATTACATCAATAATTAACATAATTAAACATACCACAATTTGATTCGTTACTTTAACATGCAGTCGGCTGATGCAAACAGTGGTTGCAAATCCGACCGATCTTCCGAATGAGCCGCATCATGTAGGAGTACGTACCTATAGTACGATACCACACAACGGCTATAGCTGTTTCTGATAAATTGGCCTGATTTATCTTGAAACCAAAGAGCACGTATCGGGCCCAACATGGATACATTGAGTAGATATCAGATTTACAACTTAGTAATGTCTGAATTGTCTTTTATGTTGCAACAAAATTATGCTAATTAAGCATGTAATGGATTTTCTTGCTTATTTTATATAATTTGTATATGTAAGAAAGTTTTATGTAAATGATTTTACATACTCTACTGTATAAATGTATATATTTGTTAACCTATTATCGTCCAAAGTTGAACATAAGTCTCCCTCATATAGCACTCACCATCTAGTTGTCAGGCTGCTTGCGTCCATCCGCTATCAAATACCTTTTTTAAAATGGCTAAGGCAAGATGGCCGGCCGAGTTCCACTTCAGCGTGCTATAAGCTCCAAGGATTCTGAATTCCATTCCCCGATGTTCAATTTCTTATTTGTGAACCAGCTCAAAAAGGAGAGCCCACAGTTTCCACCCCTTAAGTCATCACTGGTAGGATGTACTGATAAAGACCCGAATCTTTAGGTATTGTGCGACAATTGATTTAGAAATAAGAGGTAAATATAAATATAATATAACCAAATTTATTATGAAATGCATAATTTAAACTTAAAAAAAAAACAGTTTAAGACGACGACGACAAGTTCACCATTAAAAATTTTTGATTCAATGAAGCGATAATTTTCAATCGCGTAATAGTAAACGCAGCAATGTTATATTCTTATGTAGAATACCTAAAATTGACGTATTATATTTTAAATAATTATTAATACTAATAGTTTTCGGGTATTTTTTGTCTGGCTCATCCCTCACGACAAAAACCTAATTTACTTGACCTATAAACTCGATTCGAAAAGAAAGGGAGAGAATGTAGAAAAATGAAATGATTTAAAAAATAATTAAGTAATAATTATTTGTAGTAATCTATATATATAAAAGGACTTGTGCTGACTGACTGAGGTAAGACGCACGCAGAGCCGTAACCGGTGATGGTAGAAACGTAAAATTTGGGCAGATGTTTATTTTCATATTCTGGACATCCACTAAGAAGGGAATTTGAAAAATTTTAACCCTAAAGGGATGAAATAGGGGTTGAAAGTTTGTATGGAAAAAAAATTTAATCTGTACCGATTTTTATAAAATTTGAAATTCAGACTCTTAAAAATATTTCATTGAACACGTGTTTCATGGTTTTTAAGAATTCACCCCCTAAGGGTTCAAATAAGGGGTTGAAAGTTTATATGGAAAAATCTTTAAATTGCCACCGATTTTTATAAAAATTTAAATTCAGACTGTTAAGAATATTTTATTGAACACGTTTTTCGTGGTTTTTTTTGGATTCCCTCCTAATAAGCGGGCGAAGCCGCGCGCGCCCTCTAGTAAAACATAAATGTGAAATGAGAGCCAAGTTAAATGTTATGTAATTGGTCGTTCTTGATTTCACCGACAAAAGAATTGGAGATGAACTCACTTAAGGTAAAAATAAATCTCTAAATTTAACTTGACTATTTCTTACCAGCAGCCATCAAACCAAATATCAACTGAATAGTCCAGTGCAAGCTGGAAGAGTACACGAACTTACAAAGAATTTTATAATAAAGTATTTTATAGTAAAAAAACTATTGAGTGAAATTTACAGTTTGAATTTTAATCCAAGTGAACTCCGCACCCATCCTCCATATAGTCGTACTTCTATCTTAGGATTATTTGACATTTAACTTGAAACATGTGTGCATACTTAAAATTGTAAATTTTCATAAGATATACTTTTCGTTACGTATCCTGAAATTGGTACGGAACCCTTAGTGGGAAAGTGCGACTCGCACTAAAGCAGTATTTTTATATTACTAATTCTTATTGTATGTAACATATACACATTGCACTCTGTTAGCAACGTTGGCTGATTGAGAGGTTTTTGTGGAAATATCCGTCTGATTAAAATTTTTTGAAACCTACAACTTCGACTTTCGATGAAATGAAATGGATACGTGATTCTCATCTCATAATCTTTTTTAATACAAAAAAAGATCATATATTACGAATGAAAAGTGTTATTAAATAATAAACCATAATAGTAAAAAGAAAAATACATTACAATTTAGTACTTAATAAACTAAAAAAAATTAATTCAATAACCTATTGTTTTCTTAACACGGCTTTAGGTTTTTATTTTTAATATAAATAGATAATAATATCCATTACATTTTCTTACAAACAATAAAATCATGTTAAAATATTTCTTTAACAATAACACAATAAGTAAGCTTAATTAAAAATTAATGAGCATTTACGGTACAATAAGAACGAAATTAACTCACAAAATATAATGACGTTATTAATAACATATTCATTATATGATGGAGGATAGGGGGAAATGGGGGGGGGATCTATAAACACTCATAGATAACCTGAGAGACCTACTTGTATGAAATTTAACGAGTGTACAAATAAAGCAACAAATTTAAAACGATTTTAATTGAAGACTTCGATAATTAAGCTTGAATGTTTAAATTAATTAATGAATTTCGTGGAATCGCCGCTCCGAGAGCTCGATCTGTACTCTGTAGCGCTCGCAAATAACATTCTTAATTAATGTGAACAAGAACAAACGTTTTGCTATTGTGGATGTTCAAAATCGCTCGCCTTTTAAGTCCCCACTTTATTCGATTGATCGAATTGAATGGAACAATGATATAGCAAAATTGAGCGCTTTATTGGTTAGACAATTTGTTTTAATAGAGCTTTATTAGATTGAGTTATTATCATACTTGATTATTTATTTGTTATTGTTTTTAGTGTTTTTTTTTTATTTTTTTATTAATAATTTAGCGAAAAATATAAATATTATAATATACCTATATATCGGCGCGAACATAAAAACGGAAATTTTAATATTTTATTTACGCAGTCAATTGACTGGTGGCGCTAGTGTCCTGTTGTCAAACTTGACAACTTTAGTGTCATATTCAACATAAATACGACGGTTGATCATTCTTCGGTTCCCAGTAGGGCCAACAGCATACTGCTCAATCGAAAAAGGTAAAAGGATTCTTCGGTTCAGAAGCGACCCGTCACCAACCAGGACGAATCTCTGGCTCCTGTGTGCGACACTCTGAATCTTAAATAATAATTAAGTGAAATTGTTGTTTAATTATTTAAGGGAAGTAATATCTTGTTATTATGTTTGTACATCTTACTAATTTATATATAATGTGTTCTGTTGCCATATTAATTGAAATATATGTGAGTTTAATCGATTTATGTTATTTTATTTCTTTCATATATTTATATATATCTACTATCTAATCTACAAATTATTTCATTACTAGATAAACAGAATGATTTCTTTAGAATTTATATTCTTTGAATTCTTAGAACGTCGTAAAAGATGATAATTTTTTTTAATAAGTTCAAATACAAAATAGTATTTTCTTTGATCTACTTATTAAATTGGAGAGTAAAAATTTCAACCATTTCAAGTTGTATTAGGATTTTGACTTCTCATTACAGACACCTTATTACAACATCTTGTTACGAACAAAAAATGGTTTATTTTGAAAATGAAATATTAATATAATTGAAGAAACCTTTTTAAAAACAAGATATTTTTATTTATATTTTGCTGTGATAGTGTAGATGAGTTTTTTTTTTCATGGCATATTGTACATATTCTTACTATTTGATACTCATATTGTTGTTGGTGGGGGTTACATAAATACTTATTTAGAAAACGTATAAAAATTTGAACATAGCGGGACTCGAACCCGCGTCTCCTGGAAATCGCGGGTTCGAGTCCCACTACGTTCAAATTAAAAATTAAAGATTAACACTTTAAAAAAGTTAAAAAATAAATTTGTAATCCACCATTTTATTGCGGCGGCTATTAACGACAATATTAATTATATATAATTTCATTGTAATCAAAACTGACGTCATAATTCAAGTTTCAGCTCAATGGGTCAATGGAAAGTAGGTCAAATTGAGCTTGCAAGATTTAACATACACTAACACACTGAAACGGCAAGTGTAAATAATTTTAATATTTACTAATGACAAAATACAATTTCAGAAATATTATATAATATTAAGCTGGAAATTTACAAAAATTTTCGATTGGGCCGGTAATGTAATGAAATATTTATTTAAGTTTAAATTTCCATTTCTTTGCTCTGTTGTCAAGGCGAAGGTCGGCGTTGAGTTCCGCCACTCAACTTGCAATGCCTCCAGAATTCGGCGGAAAGTGGAAAACGGAGTGTCTTAATACAAGATCTACCCTGCTGTGTGCAGGATACAGCGTGAACATGTTTTTTTTTATTTACTAAATCTCTTCAATATACGTACTTAAATTAAAAAGGTATTCAAAGCACTTATCACACAATCACAAAGATATCGTCTTCCCGCACGCACGTATAACACGCATATTTGCCCTTTATTTTATTGTCTCGAATCATGAAAACAGCTCACTGTTTTTGCACGCATACATACCATGCATATATTACAGTGATAATAATCAATATGAATCGATATACAACAGATGCATAATTAAACGGAAGAAATAAATGGTCCTAAATTTTTTTAGCACGAAGGTGTCCTTATTTTTCTTAGCACGATAGAAATGCAAATTTTATAAAATTTTAATTAAATTAAATTAGCTTCACGCTGTATCCCGCACACAACAGGGTAGGCAGAGGGAATCTACTGTTAAGACATTCCGTTCCCTACTTTTCGCCGAGTTCCGGAAGCATTGCGTGTTGTAGCGAAATTCAACGCCGCGCATTACCTTGACACCAGAGCGAAGAAATGAAAATATAAATGTAAATAAATATTTCATCCCCTCGAGTGGGGATCGAACCCACAACTAATCGATTTTACAGTCACACTTTGTGCACTTGCACCACGACTGGCCTCACAATTTTTATATTTTATCAAATAAACACAATATTCAATATCGACATTTTCTTTTCTCACTTCCAATCCCCACTTTCCGATGAATTCTCAACTCTATTTCTCTACCTCGCCACCTAAGCGAGAAACTGATAATATAAATATTTCATTTCCTCGAATGATAATCGAACCCACAACCTGTAGTTCAGCCATACACTTGTGCCACGGCTGGTAAAAGGATGTATTCCATTTAATAACATTGTCATTCTTATATAAATGGACCCCAAAATTTCGGAAGCGAGTGAAAAGAGAAAGTAATTCAGTCGGATATGCGTCAGCTGGGCAACATTAGTCAAGCGATGTGAGAAAATTTAATAAAAGCATTGCGTATCATTTTGTAGAGACTACGCTGAGCCCGTTGCCGTAAAACTTCTGAAATAGTATAATATAAACAAAAAATATTCTCATATAAAATCGCTTCAAAAATTAAGTCGTA
The DNA here is from genome assembly GCA_013403705.1 of Heliconius hermathena. NCBI lineage: Eukaryota > Metazoa > Arthropoda > Insecta > Lepidoptera > Nymphalidae > Heliconius > Heliconius hermathena. The sequence goes on along the minus strand of JAAIXJ010000329.1, from coordinate 62,014 downwards.
ATGACTCAAATTAGGAAAGAAAGAAGAGAACGGAGTGTCTTCACACTAGGCAAAAAGCATTATGCTGCAAAGAAGTTTAATGTATCAATAATGTAATCTGTAAATTTTGCCGAGAAAATTGATTCTATATTAAAAAATGAATTTGTGTTCGAACTGTACTTAGGTTTTTGCAACAATTCAGTTCTTTAGTTATTATATAGCTTTGAAACATCAATAAACTATAATGCAATAAACAACAGCCAAATGTCAATTCACAATTATTCAAATGTGTAATGGAGATATGTAAATTATATAACCTAAGTTAATTTGCATTGCCTCGATCGAAGATTGATTACAGACGATACTCCTGACCTAATTTGTAAAAGTTTTTTTGAACATGGTTTAAACTCTTTTTAGCATAAAGATTTGAAACATCATATTTTTGTATAAATTATATATGTTAAGCGTGTTTGTAAACGCGACGCAGGTTGTGGATTCGGTTACCGCTCGAGGAAATGAAGTATTTAATATTTTCATTTCTACGCCCTAATGTCAAAGGTGATGATGCCAAAGCAGCGTTAAATTCCGCCATTCAACAGTGAGTGTCTTAACACTAGGCTTTCTCTGCCTACAATATACAATTATTTTATATAACAATTTTGGTATTTGGAACATTTTCCTGAATATATTGACGTTGTCAATATGTAAGGGAGCTCAGATAATGAAATTTTCATGCAAATGATATCAGATATGAGAAAACGAAAAAATATGCTTTGTTTTTGTATTCGACCAAGGGGAAGCCTAAACTAAGACGGTATGGCCCACTCATCCGCTGGGAACGTCAACGCCAAAAATGGCGAACTTGACTTTGTTTATTCTGAATATATTATTGCATTAGCATTATTGCTTTTAGGTGTAATTTATTTATAAAATAAAAATCAGCTTCACGCTATATCCCGCAAACAGTAGCGATGGCAGAAGGAACTTAGTGTTAATACACTCCGTTCTCCACCGAATTCTGGAGGCATTACTTGTTAAGTGGCGCAACTTGTACTTGTCTCGACACCAGAGCGAAAAAATGGAAATATTAATTTAAATAAACATTTCATTTCCTGAAGTGGGGATCGAACCGACAACCAGTCGCGTTTACAGTAACACTTTGTGCCACTGCGCCACGACTGGCCTACATTTATTTATTCTACTTAGATTTCGTTAGTATCATGTAATAATTTACTTTCAGTATTACGCGTTCGGTCATGAATTTTATATAGCTTGCGAACTACTAGGTACATCGTGACTTCCACTATAAAGCAACTTTGTAGAGAAACTGGAACCTATAAATTTGAATGTACTCCATCGAATCTAATTAATCGTATTAACGATTCTATATTCCAGTTTGTACTCAAATTTTATAATTTGAAATTTAAACATTTTAATAATTAAGTTATTTTACTTTATTATTTAATTTAAGCATAATTCCTACATTCAATCGGCAAAATCAAAAGAAAATATAAATTATATAATATGTAATAGTTAGAAACCATTAGTGATTTTATCAAGCCATCAACGATCATGCAATACAGCAAGGTAACGGACGACTAAAAGCGGGCGCTCGTTCAAAAACTCGAGATATGCAAATAAACCTGGCTGTCGCATCTTATGCAAATCTATAACGTCTTAAGTACTAACAGCTTTTCGTATCAGTAATTACACTTTACGCTGTTTTATTATTATTCTATAGTGCTTATGCCTTGTCGCCTCTGAGTGCAGCCAGTCATTAGTATTCAAAATGCAAATTGCTCGCTCCCAGGGCAACGCACCCGTCTCAGATCTTACTTTCCCAGAAATAATTTCATTAACATCTGCATACTCCGTATTCTTGCGAAATTCCTTTGGAGCTAGAGAAAATCTCAAAGGCATATATAAAGTCTGTTATATACAACAGATAGTAAAAAAAATATTGCGGTGCCGGATTTCATATTTACCTTTTAAGCCACTCCTCTTTTTTTTTTACCCAAACACAGATTATTTATGGATCATAAATAAAGCAAATGTCACAAATGGTACAAATAAAGCTAGGAATCTTCCAAAATAACAGACGAAACGACGAAAATATGGCTCAGATCGAATGTTTCGTCAAAATAGTGTCATAACAATTTCCTAGAGGTCTTCAGTTGGCAAGGATCCGATCATCTCTAATCGACAATCTCCAATCCGGAAAATTTGCTCCCACGTAACGAGGTTGTTGCCTGCAGAACGATGTCGCTACAAAAGTTTTGTTTTTTATCCGCCTTGTTTTATTATAATTTGCTTATGTCGGTAGCCAGAAGCAACTTGGGAACCTATTTATAAAACACTCCTTTCCTCGCTTTGTGCTGAATTCTAGAGGCATTTTGTGTTGATTGTCGGAACTTAACACCGGAAATTTGCCTCGTCACCAAAGCGCATAATATTTAAATTCATCGATTGGGAATCGAACCCACAACCTGTTGCGTTTACAGTCACACGCTTGTGCCCATGTCACAACCGTCATCAAGCTAGAAAAGCTATTAAATTATATAAAATATTTTAAGTGACATATTTTATTAATAACAAACAACTCTAACAGTATATTAGTATCAAAAGCTGTTCTCTAAAGGGGAAACAATGAATACACTATTACACATTTAGTATTTCATCTCAAACTGTCGTCAGTCTTGTAACACAGAACCTCATCCCCTCGGGTCTCATGTCATCGTCAAAAGATGTATTACTTGACATATACTCGCTTAGCTGTCAAGAGACAGACAAAGCCACCAGTCCTTACTAGGACTATTTACAAGATATGTAATTGCTTTTTCATTGCTATATTATTATAGTGATACTATAATAATATTATAAAGGTGAATGTAAGTTTGTTTGTTACGTCTTCACGCCAAAACTACTCAACTGGTTATTATGAAACTTTGTACACATGTTTTATGTGGTATTAGAAATGACGCAGGATTCTTTTTATTAAAACTATGTATATATTATCCTTTGTCTATAATAATACGTCTACTACACACTTAAAATACGTCTAAGTCTCTAATATTGTTATAAATTAATAAATTTTATTTTAACCATTTAATTATTATTTAACATTTAATCTAGACATCGAATCTAGATAGAACTATTCAAGCCTTCCTATGTTTATTATATTAGATACGAAATTCTTAAAAATTATCAATACCTGTGATCATTTTTATGAATAATATGTTGTGTATAAAAAACACATAATATAATCAAATTAGACTTCATAATATCTATTTAATAAAATATATTAAAATAAAATAAATCAGCTTCACGTTATATCCCGCACACAGCAGGGTAGGTAGAGGGAACCTAGTGTTAAGACACTTCGTTAACCACTTTCTGCCGAATTCTGGAGGCATCACGTGTTGAGTGGCAGAACTCAACGCCGCGTTTTCTATTTAATGAAGTCTTATTTATGCCTAAATTATTACTTTAAAATAACAACACAAAAATATAAAAGAAAATATTTAGAAATTATCTCATTACAAAGAACTTTGAATAAATTAAGCCTTATGCCTAAATATTACCATTTGTTTACTAAGTATCTATTTTGTGAATTGAATTTCGTATTCGAAGTTTGCGAAAGAGAATACTTAAACTGTTTATCTGAATCCTTTGGGACAGCATCCCTTTCGTTATATCGAGCAATTCAGGCGTTCCTCCAGTCCACTCGAAATATTTGTTGAGAGCTCACTTCGGTGGAATTAATACTTTCTGTTGTCTCAATATGCTTTTTAAACAATACTCCCTAAAGCTAAATATATCGTTATGGTTGTTGTGATGAATTGTGCAAAATATTATGTTCTGGAGTTTGAATTTGTAAGTTCATTTTTGACTTTATTTTACTTTAAAGTGGATATAATAAAACATTCTAACATTGCGGCCGTAGTAGCGCAAGGGCGCAAGAGTGTGACTTTAATACGATGATTGTGGGTTGGATCAGAGACATAAATTATTATTTATTAATATTTTCATTTCTTCGCTCTGGTGCCGAGATAAAACGCGGCGTTGAGGTCCGCCCCTCAACACGCAATACATTGAAAAATTCGACAGAAAATCGGGAACGGAACATCCTAACAGTAGGTTCCCTCTGCCTACCCCGCTACATATATGCAGGACACAGCGTGAAGCAATTTTTTTTATTAAACATTCCAAAGGGTCTAGTAGATAAGTGTGTGAAAACTACACTGGCTTCTAATAAATCGTTTTTGCAATTATTGTATCCTTTCATCCAAAATAGCGACACTCCAAATTCTTATCCTGCCATATTCTTTATAAAAATAATAAATGTAGCATTCGTTTTCAATTTCTAATTTCTAATTATCTTGTATATATTCGTCAATTGGTCGTAAATATTTTATTCACACAGTTAGTATGATTGAAATTATATATAAAATACATAGACAACTCAAGGGTCTCTTGCTGGTCGTGGCGCAGAGGCACAAATTGTGACTGTAAAATCGACTGGTTGTGGGTTCGATCCCCACTCGAGGAAGTGAAATATTTATTTACATTTATATTTTCATTTCTTCGCTCTGGTGTCGAGGCAAAGCGCGGCGTTGAGTTCTGCCACTTAACACGCAATGCCTCCAGAATTCGGCGGAAAGTGGGGAACGGAGTGTCTTAACACTAGGTTCCTTCTGTGCTAGGTTCTTTCTAAGTTCCTGCTGTGTGCGGGATACAGCGTGAAGCTGATTTGACTTTTTTGTAACTCAAGGGAATTAAAATCTTGATGGAGCAATAGCAGAAAATCTGACTTTTTTGAAGTGAGAGTATAAATGCAACTTCTATATTTATTTAATCAAAACATCAATACATATTTTTGAGGCCGTCGTTACACAAGAGCACAACCGTGTGACTGTAAACACGAAAAGCTGTGGGTTCGATTCCCGACACTCATCACGCCATGACTCAAAAAATCGGTGGAAATTAGAGAAGGGCATATCATAATCCCACTGCCTACCCTACTACATGCGGAATACAGAAAACATGAAAAAAATGCTATTTTTTTTAAGCAAATAGATATTAAATAATAAAAAAATATATGTCTGTATATATTATACATATTCATAACTATTCTGGCTCCACCTAATTTAAAGGGAACACCAGCCAAGTAATAAATAAACCAAAGAAGAAGATAAGTAAATACGGGAAGTATATTCTGAGTAATAAACAAACATCGTGATACTAAAGTAAAGTACAAACAAACACGGCAATTTATCACAAAATCAATCACATCTCGCAGCGAGCGATCGTCGAACAACTCATTACATTACACCTAGAAGATCTACGCTTTTGACGCACGCGAGCTTTTGTAATCAGTGTCGTCCCCACTCACATTTTACTTAAATTTATTATTAGTATTTTAATTTATGTTTTAGTCGAAAATAGAAATCTTCATGGGTAGGTCGTGCCACTAACACTAGGTTCCCAACTTCCCTCTGCCTACCCTGCGATATACAGTGTGTGAAGCTAAAAAAAAATGTGTAATGTGAGTGTAAGATGGGTGTATTCGAGTAAGGTATATATAAAATATAATAAAAAATAAAGAATATAGATTTTATAAAGGTAGATAAAACTAAAGTACAAAATTATACTTATTTCCTTTGGTCTTCTTAGCAAATATCAGATTCTCGCTATAAAGTATTGTATTGTCATAGAATCCGAGCATTATGTAAATTTTAAAGAAAATCGGACAACAAAAAGTGGGTCACAGTAACGTTTCAAGATGCAGGGGCACAAACGTAACACAGGTTTTGATGTAAAGTCATGAGGCAAAGCACATTGACTTCCGCCACTCAATACGGAATGCCCCAAGAATTTGGCGGAAAGTGAGGAACGGAGTGTCTTAAAACTAGGTTAACATGTTCTCTCTACCTACCCTGCTATATAAGTAGTTGCTGTCTAGCCCCTGATATATCAAAAAAAAACCTCTAGTAAACTCATAAAATCTTTTATATATATATTAAAATTAAATATAATTCTAGTTTCCTTACGTGAACGGGTAACACGGAATGCTGTCGGCAGATATTAACAGCCATGGTCTATAACTCTATACGGTAAGGCATTGTACGTGGTTGCACGACAACGGGATTAAATTTTTATTAAATTCGTATTATGGCGCTCAGTCGGAATCGACTGTATTACAAACTTATACGAAACGTCAAACCGTGTAAGTAATCTTCGTCACTTTCCCTCCGAATATCCTTTTGATCTATTCAAAAGGATGTTGAGCGAAATTCTTAGTTGATAAAATTGTGGTTATCAAGTTCATATTGAGGTTAGTCATGGCGCAGGGGCACAAGTGTGTGACCGTAAACGCGACTATTTGGGAGTTCGATCTCCACTCGAGGAAATTAAATATTTATTTAAATTTACATTTTTATTTCTTCGCTTTGGTGTTGAGGGAAAGCGCGGCTGTGAGTTCCGAAAAAAAGTGGGGAAAAAATATCGGAAGAAAGTGGGGAATGGAGTGTCTTAACACTAGGTTCCCTCTGCCCCTGTTATCGCTTATAACAAAGTAATAGAAGTTTGATTTAAAGTTCTTACTTTTGATATCGTATTTTATATGGAACAGTGCTTAAAAACTATCGCTTACTTCACGTGCAAGTCGTGTGTTCAATCCCATCGGTGGAGTTTGATATAAGTGGTTAAACTAGTCGCTACGTTAAAAAATTAGCGTCATCCCGCACACGGCAGATTAAGCAGAGGGAACCTAATGCTAAGACACTCCGTTTCCCACTTTCTGCCTAATTCTGAAGGCATTGAGTGTTGAGTGGGAGAACTCAACGCCGCGCTTTGCCTCGACGCCAGAGTTTTACAGTCAGACTTCCTGTCCCTGCTCCACGAATGGCCTCAGTCGCTACGTTAGATAAACATATTTTTTATTTGTGCTCACATTTTATTTCTTATATTTATAGAGCTAATTTAAAAGAAATACACGATGGACTCTATCATTTAGTGTATGTAAAGGTTCCATGTTTAATATACATCAGCATAAAAATATTTAAATAAATACTAGTGGTTTCTAGATTCTTATTGTTTCATACAAAAAGCAAACGAGCTACAGCCTCAGTGACCCAGATGCAACATTGAATATTTTATTTATAAAAAGTATTTATAATTTATAAACAGAAAACTCGTATCAGTTTAATGTCAATATAGCATTATGACATATATAAATTAGAATTAAATTAGCTTCACGCTGTATCCCGCACACAGCAGGGTAGGCAGAGGGAACCTAGTGTTAAGACACTCCGTTCCCCACTTTCTGCTGAATTCTGGAGGCATTGCGTGTTGAGTGGAAGAACTCAACACCGCGCTTTGCCTCGACACCAGAGCGAAGAAATGGAAATTTAAATTTAAATAAATATTTCATCTCCTCGAGTGAGGATCGAACCCACAACCAGTCGGTTTCACAGTCACACTTTGTGCCGCTGCGCCACGACTGGCCTACATATTTATATGTTTTATTATATATATGTTTTAATAATATTTAAAAAGTGTTGTCTTTCCGTTTCTCTGACATATTGACAATGTAAAATGCTCTGCCATAAACTTAAAAATATTATTAACTAAGCGGATTATACCTATTAACAAACACGTTTTTAGGGTTACTGCACCTCAAAAGGTACACCTTTAGGATCACTTTGTTGTCCGTCTGTCCGTTTGTTAAGACCATCTCGAAATAGAATCGAGCTGAATATTATAATAATTAATATTAATATCATATATTTAGGTCTAATGATCCTTGAAGCGCAGGTAAAAATCAAGGTTCTAAGTACAAGCATTTATACATCAAAGCTATAGGATACTGGCCGTGGACTTACATTTATGAAATTTGGCACGAGTGAGAACTTAAAATGAAACAAAAGATCCAACCATACAAATAAAAAATAAATAAAAATAATAAGTTTTAAAAAAAAATGAAACATAAACATAAGACGGAATGCAAGATTACTATGAATGGAAGATCTTATGAACAAGTGAAAAAAGTGACATATCTGGGAAGTATGTTCAGTAGAGATGGAAGATACGTAATGGATGTGGAAAGTCCTATTGATGGTGGTAGCAGAGTGTAATGTACGGTGCCTTATAACTGCACGTTTGACCGTACATATTGAAAACCTACCTATGTATCGAATGTGTAATGCTGTGGAGATGCAATCTCTTCGTAGGATATGCAGAGTCAGTTAAGCTGATCGTATTTATGAAGAGATACACAGAATGGCAAGTACTAGCGAGAATATCACGGTGAGAATGAAGAAGAACGTACTCAGTTGATTTGGACACGTCGAGACAATAAAAGTTGTAAATTTGAATTTAGTTATAAACCCATATCATGTTGATATGTTAAATTATTTATTACATCGCTATATACCGTTATGCTGCATATTCAATTTTCAATGTTTTGAACCTATTCAGCTCACTCTATCTACAATACAACTAATAAATATATAAATAACCTATTATTATTAAAATAATAATACTGAACTGCTCATAAAAGCAGTTTTACGATACGATTGTGGGATTTATGATGTATTGTCCATAGGCAACCAATTATTCTCATTAACTCCTGATCCATATTATCGAAAGCAATAATATTTTTAAAATGTTTTTGCAATCTACAGTAAATGTTAATAGCTTCTCTTGCATCGTATACAGGGTGGAAGTGTAAGCACCACTTTAAATGAAACTACTATAAATCAGACTAATATAAATCAGAAAAAAATAAATTCCCAAAAATGAAAAAGTTATTTTTTCAAACAAAATAAGTAATAAAATTGTCATTTTAAAATTAAACGCCATTTGTAAGAACGACGCACGCACACATAAACCTATCAAAGGAACACCGCCGCACACGCCTCATTCCGAAATCGAGTCGTAGGTATTGGCGATAAAGTTCAAAGTTGTTTAACCTTTAGTAGTATTTTTGTAGTAGTAAGTGTTTATGTTATTGGGATCTATACGTAATCGCGTCACACGAAATACAGGTATGGATAAAAATCGTGAAATAAAAAAAAATCCTACGTCCAAACTATTGAGGCATCTTGATTAATTTCTTTAGGTATGAGTTTGAAATATTTTACCCTATATGCTGTTTCCGTAAAAGGAGCACTGCCTCTTCCACCTGTATATAATATTTTTTATATTAATTATCTGTAATTAATAATGGAACTAAAATGTGAAAACTGATAAAATATGAAAATTTAAATTGTATACAAATTTTACAATTTATTAATCTCTACTTTCGACTGACGACCAAAAAATGGTGATTGTCGTGTATTAGCGTTTAAATTGAAAAAAAAAAATTACAATTCTTTACATATTTCTGCTGTTTTCAGATTTAAAAGCATTATTCCTAGTGACGCTGAGTTAAAATTACAAGTAACATTATTTATTAGTTATATTTATAAAATATTATAAATAATACTAGCTAGTAAAAACTCAAAAATTCGATAAGAGGATAAGGTCAAATATTGGACAACTACTTGAGAGATTTCCATTATGCTTGGACTATATTTTTACTAATATATTTACTAGTCCATTATGCTTTAGAGTTCATACAAAGAATATACCTTATAATATTATACATATACCATACAATGGTTCCTCATGTGTATCCACATGAGGAACCATTATAAGGTATATAAGAAACATTCCCAAATTTGTGAAATTGTTAGTAATAATTATAAAGTATACATTATTGGGAAAATATCTCAGTGACATATCACTGCTGTAATAAAAATGTTAAATCAAATTTTACAACCAAATTCATACGAGTCAAATTGCTGTCATAAACTCGGTGTAGATACCGATTTAATGATTATAACGTGACATTGACGACATGATTTGTTCTTGTCAGACACGCTTGAAAATCATTAGCAAATAACTTAAACGATTTAATAATATTTAAACACTAATTCCCATCTCTGAGTGAAAGTAAACGTTAAAATTTGTCGGAAAAACTAACCAACAAATCAGACACAAAATCCAGCTCTTATAATGATCTTATTCCCTCTTGTTATACACAATTCAATTCTATTATATATACAACACTCCTATACATATGTAATACTAGTGGGCGCGCGCGTCTTCGTCCGCTTATTTGCACCCTTAGGAGTGAATTCTAAAAAAAACCACGAAACACGTGTTCAATAAAATATTTTTAACAGTCTGAATTTATTTTTTTATAAAAATCGGTGGCGATTTAAAGATTTTTCCATACAAACTTTCAACACCTTATTTGCACCCTTAGGGGGTGAATTATAAAAAACCATGAAACACGTGTTCAATGAAATGTCCAGATTATAAAAATAAACATCTGTCCAAATTTCACGTTTCTGCACACAGCGGTTACGGCTGTCCGTGCGTCTTACCTCAGTCAGTCAGGTACATGTCCTTTTATATATATATATATATATATATGTATATATATATATATATATATATATATATATATAAATTAATTCTAATAATAAATTGTCTCGACAATATCTTAGAACGTAATGAACACGAATGCCGTGTCGTTTGTGCTTTTATTGGAAATCCACGGAAAAGACGCAGCACACTACCGCCTCTTAATACAATTGGTAATGAACACAATATCAAATAACGTCCTCGTAATCACAGTGACACTTGTTAATATAAAGGGAATATTTAGAAATAATACCATATATAATACATATAAGTAAATTATGCTAACAAACATAACAACGTAACATTGAGGCCAGTCGTGGCGCAGCGGCACGAGGTGTGACTGTAAAACCGACTGGTTGTGGATTCGATCCCCACTCGAGGAAATGAAATATTTACTTAAGTTTCCATTTCTTCGCTCTGGTGTCGAGGTTAAGCGCGGCATTGAGTTCTGCCACTCAACACGCAATGCCTCCAGAATTCGGCAGAAAGTGGGGAACGGAGTGTCTTAACAATAGGTTCCCTCTGCCTACCCTGCTGTGTGCGAGATGCAGCGTGAAGCTGATTTTGTTATTTATTTCTAAATAAATAAAAAATGCCATATATAATATTAATAAATTATGCCAACAAACATAACCCAATTTTTGACTTCACTTTAAAGCGGACAGGTGTAAAACCCGGTAAAATATCACGTTAACGGGTACTTAGTAAATTGCATTGCATCCATTGCTGGTGCTCGGGCCGGGAGCAATGCAGTTACGACGTCATTAGCACGCTATGTGACGTCATAACTCCGGAGCTATCTCCCGGCTGTCGGCAATTACGGGGATGGATGGAGCTACACGTGCCCTAAATGTGCCTTATTATTTTATTCCGCCTCAAATTATTAATTTAGGTGAATTATTGTAATTAGAAAATGTAGGCATATTTGGGTACTTCGAATAAATGTGTTGCTGTTTAGATTTTGTGTACTTTAGTGAAGTGTGTGACAGTGTTGTGTTAAATTTTATTATGTAACATAAATTAGTAAATGGAAACCGACTTTTCATATTAATTATAATTTGGTGTATATGTTTTATATATTTAACTTATATGAGAAATAACATATTTTTTTACACTATTTACACGCTTTTTCTCGCATTATGTAAAGTTAAAAGAACATTATACATTGGTTAGAGAACTAAAAATACGCTTCTTGTCGAATATTAAATTAAAAATATTTAAATGAAATAAATTATAGTCTCTAGTAACGGGGCGCGGCATAGGGTTCGGCCACTCAACACGTAATTCCTCTGAAAATTCTGCAGAAACACTACAGAAACAGAGTGAGCTAACACTCAGTTGCCACGTTCTCTCTACCTTGCTATGTGCGGGAAACAGCATGAAGTTAAAAAAAACTTAATTGTAAACATTAATATTAAGCCCATTAAGCCCACTTTCATTAAAGTGAATGAAGCATGTAAGTATAAAACGTTTATAAAAAATGTTTTGTACTATAATATTTCTAATTTCAATAAAATTTAGTTTTACAATTTCGAAATTCGTAGCATACATGCAATTACGTAGTTAATTCTCTCACTTATCACAGGTATTTGGCGCGTCACACGTCACGGGCACCACTATAAATCTACCGAAGTCTCCGTCCGCCTTCATGAATCACTCCGATGGAATTCCACCCATCTTTGTGGAAAGATTTTAAATTCTTTTTGTATTACTCAAAAACTGTGTGAACAAAGCTATAGAAAATGACTTTCGTCTAGTATTTTTGAAAGTGGTGATTAAATAACAGAATTTTATTATTTTTTTAATTAGATTGAATCTTACGGGATACGAATCGTAATCTAGTTTTTTTTTTCATTAAGAAAATTTGGGCACATTTACAAGAATAGCATTGACGCAACAGAAAGTATCATAAAATTATCAAGAAATTCATGCCATTTTTTATTGTTAATTTATGAATAATATAATTATGGATTTATATTTTACATAAATTCGACACCTATAGATAAAGAGTACATACTGTAGTTAAATGATAAATAGAAATTGTTGAAAACACACATAGTGTCTATTAAAAGATGATAAAAAAAACTGTCAAGTACGAGTCGTATTCGTCCACCGAGGCGTCCATACCAATTTAAGGTCAGGGGGAGGGATAACTTATAAATGTTGACAAACTTAAGTTTGCAGGCATATGCACTCATTTTGTAAGAAATGAACTACAAATACAAGTTTGTAATTTTTTTTTCTACGAAATACCTATTCGGATTTTTCTTTTATTTTTACTGTAAGTTCTCACTTCATGCCAAATTTCATAACTGTAGGTCGATGGGAAGTATTCTACCTACATTTTTGATTTTGATTAGGCGGCATATTTCATATAAAATGCAGCAAAAACGATGCATAAATGCTTGTATCCATTGATTACGTTCACTTAGAAGCTTGATTTTTTCTGTACATTAAGAGATTATAGACCCGAAAATTTGATACAATTTTCAGCATAATATTTCTCCGCGATCTCGAGACATGGTCTTAACAGACGAATATATGGACAACGAAATGATCCTATAAAGATTGCGTCTTTACTTTATGTGGTACGGAACCCTAACAAAAAAAATATCTCTATTTACTATTCTCCGATCCACATATCTAATTTAAATATATAAATATTCAAAACGAAAAACCACAAAAGCAAAATGAAACACACCTTAATCAACGCAGATGATTAAATTAAAGCTCCTGTAAGTTCATTAGGTTTCATTTAAAATTTTATTTGCATTCAAGCTCATACACGCAAACGGCAACTAGTAAATTTTATTTTTCTCTTCAGTTTCACTGTACACACACAGAAGAATAGACAAAGGGAGCCTAGTGTTAAGACACTCCGCCCCCTACATTCTGCCTTATTCTAGTGGCATTGTATGTTGAGTGACAGAACTCCACATGCTATGTCTCGATAATTGAACGAAGTAAAAAATTAAATATTTTATTTCCTCGATTGAGAATCGAACCCACAACCTGTCGCGTTTACAGTCACACGCAGCTACAACCAACCCCTACCAACTAGTAAACATACCAATCAGAACGGGCGAACAGTACGCGTTGCGTGCGTTAATGACCCCTAAACTGGTTAAATCCATTTCATGCTCGGTCTGCCTCACTCATGATATTTTGATAATGGCGTAAATTTATGCGGCTCTACCTCGAAATCCGAGACTGCATAATGACTTGGTGTCGGGCTTGTTTTATGCTAAGTGCTAGTACGAAAGAGACTGGAAATGTATGCAGATCGGTCGCGTGGGAAGTGGCAACAAGTGGCCGAGACGTTGGTTTCTCGACAAACAAAAAACGGAACCCCTTTTAATAGCCGAAATTAACTGGTGTTTAATTAAAATGTCGGCCGTGCAAGAATTTGTAGTGGCACGAGATTTGATTACAATGTACTTGGTGGAAAACACAGGTTAAAATATTTGAACATACTCTTTGGTGTTAAATATGGTCATTTTACGGATGTAATGAGTAGGTACTTTCCTGATTTTAGGTATAACTAAAAACGAATTATTAAAGGCATCGTAGTACCGTTGGGATCTTACGCGATGGTAGTGAATTCAAATGTCACTCAGGAAAAGGCTATTTAATGACTATAACATAAATCTTTTTCAGATCTCCATAAGCGAAGTATGCTATCGAGTTATATCACTTCATTAAGTTCTTTAGGTCAGATTTTAGAATGAGTTTATTATCTTCTTATCTTATTTCGCATAATAACGAGTAATAAACCATTAATGTATATTTATATACAATTTTTTTTATCTTTTGTCCTGTTATAAATTATCGTTTTAGCAAATTTCATAAATAATTAGATAAGGAATCAACATTTTCAAAACTTAGGTGCGGCTATAGTGATTAGACCAGCCCTATAATATACTAGCTGTACATTGCGTGCCATCAACTAAAATAGATTTGAAGGAAAGACAATATTCAAATTATTTTGAATCATTTTATTGATTTTGTTAATTAAAAAAATATATTACATTTCAGCACTTCGTTTCAATTCGATATTTATTGAAATGCTGTGGGATATACAATATTTCTTTATTTTCAATATAGTGCGTCAACGAATAAATCAAAAAGTTTTTCGATGCGTGAGGAGTCTACCTGTCACGAAATTTATACACAATATACGAAATTTATTGCAATGACAGTGGTGCCATCTGTTAAAAACTGGTCGAGTCAGCTCAGAAACCTTTGTGGGTTCATGTACAACCGATTTGCTAAAGATCATCATGATCAAATGCATAGTTTACGATTCTATAATGAACACACAGATAAACATTACTTTTTATATATATAGATATGTTATAAAAGATGTAACACGATACGATGGCCCGAAGGCGTGTCCTCTTGATTTTATCACCGGCCTGTAATTACATACTATACACTAAATTTTACAAAACACTCTTATCTGATGGCTGTCAGTATGTTAATAGCACATATCCCGAATATTTGCAGTGAATTATTTTTTCCTTGGCAAAATTTATACCATGTATTGTATAGGCAGGTTGAATTTAATTATTTTATGCAAATCTTTGAACCTTTTTTTTATATAAAATTGTACAAATGATTTCAATTTTAGTTAAACATAAAAACTAATATTGATAATAGTACACATTTGTATATATCTTTCTCCTATTGTGCGATAAAAAAACCGGTCAAGTACAAGTCGGACTCGCCCACGAGGGTTCCGTGCCAATTTTAAAGTTCCAAGGCAAGAAAGAGGAAGTATAACTTATGAAAGTTGACAAACTTAAGTTTCCGAGCATATGCGTTTTGTATTAAATTATCTACAAATATAAATTTGTAATGATTTTGCTGTATGAAATTATGTAATATCTGTAAATTGCACTTTTCAGATTTTTATTCCGTATTTGTTTGTATTGTAAATTCAATAAATTTCATAACTGTAGGTCCACAGGAAGTATCTTATGCGTTTTAATCACGAAACGAATTTCATTTTTCAATATAAATAGATCAAAAATCTTTAGGATTGAGTTAACTTAGAGCTTAATTTTTTCTATGCTCGAAGGGATCGTAGACCTGAATGTTTGATATTAATTTTGCTTGATGCCTTCACGCGATCTCGAGACCAGTGGTCTTGATATACGGGCAAGAAAGTGATCCTATAAGGGTTGCTTTTTTTTCACCTAAAAACTAGTTCTACATAATTAGAACGGCCATATAGAAGATAGATAACCATATCCTTACTACTTTACCACAAAACCACTTTATCTTATTCGCGCTTCATAATTGACAGATTTAAAATGTTTCGAACTTAATAATAAATGAAATTTAACAGCAATGTTAAATATTACAATAGTCAATTATCAAAAAAATATATAAAATGTTTGAATATCTTTAACAATATTAGCAGTTTCTGTATAGAATATACTTACAGTCATTGTCATTTAAATTTATTACAGCTTCAAACGATGTATAAAATGTACCCAATATTATTACACAGTAAAATTACGTTTTCAGTTTTAATTTGACCATATCGAAACCACTACTGTAATAAAGTAAAATACCTTCAACCAATTTATAATACGCACACAAAGTTTGATCTTTCTTTTCTTTCAATTTTACGCCGTATCCCGCATGTAGGCAGGATAGGCAGAAGAAGTCAATTGTTGAGACACTTCGTTTCCCACTTCCGACCGAATTCTGGAAGCATTGTGTGTTGAGTTGCGTAATTCAACCGCATTTGTACCGCGACACTAAAACGAAATAATGTAAAAAAGTGTAAAAATTCAATTCCTGTTCATTTAATATAAGCAAAAACCAAATAAGTATTTCTTCTTCTTCATTCAGCTTCACGCTGCATCCCGTATACATTAGTTAAGACACTCCGTTCCCCTCTTTCCGCCTAGTTCAACGCTCAACGCCGCGCTTCGCCTTAACACCAGAGCGAAAAAATGAAATTAGAAATGTAAATAAATATTTCATTTCCTCGAGTCGGGGATCGAACCTACAACAATTCGATTTTACAGTCACATTTTGTGTCCTGCGCCACGACTGGGCTCAAATAACTGAAGTACTTACTTATTTGAATTTGTAATTTCCAATTTCAACAAGTATAGCATATTTCGTTAGCATTCTAATTGCTTTGTAATTTTCACTCAAAATATTTGATCTCTATATCTTGAAGGTGGTCAACGAACTCTAGCACAGTCATAAAGGGTCTAGTCATAATAAAGGGCAATCCACCTCAAATATTTGACGGCACCCTCTGCAGTCAGATCAAAGAGCGGTGAGCGCATCAAACGCTCTCATTGTTATCTCCCCTAAGACCTTGGATATTAAGCAAAATTTTGGTATTTAATGCTTATTTTTAATGAGGAAATAAGGATAAGAAGATAATAGTAAGAATATTATTAATATGTGAAGTGAAAATTTTGTACCCATTTTTCTAAAAATTGTGCTGACGACGTGTGAAGAACCGGCAAGAAAATTAAGTTGTTCTTTTCAATGTCAATAGTATAATTTTCTTATAATATAAACTGATAGCTATCTTGCATGACATTCAATAGATATTAGTTCTATACATCTTTATACTGTAAAATGTTAATATTTTTTTACACCAGGACATCATATATTTTTGGCGTATGATCCCGGCCTAGAATAGGATCATCCTGGTACTGATGGTGTCGTAAGAGGTGACTTAAGTATGTGTGGTAGTCACGTCGCCAGCAATGGCAACACGCATGGGCAGACTCGACCGGATCATTACCACCCCCGGCATTTAAAACCGGCGTGAAGTAGTGGCTTTATGTCACTGCGTTTCGCACCAGGTAATGCCGGGCTCCAGTGCCCAACCCACCTTACAGGCAGGCAACGCACCTGTAGCTACTCTGGTGTTGTACGGGGTCGTGGGCGGCGGTAGTCACTTACCATCAGGTGACCCGAACGCTCGTTTGCCTTGTCTTTTCCATAAAAAAAATCATAACATAAACCCATTCAATACTTACGTAGACACAAAAATACCATAATATTTGAAGGCATTAGTATCAGTATCGAGAGAAAAGGTATGTTTCTTAAGTCGAACAACCTATTAATAATATCAATTACTTATAGTTCGCATCTGAGTTGCGTGACCGGCCGATTTGTTTTACTCAACAACACGTTCAGAGAATCAATTTAATAAATACAACATTTATACCAATTTAGGTATTTAGAAAATTTATAAATAAATATTTTCTTTCCTAAGAATGGAATGAGACCAGTCGTGGCGCAGAGGCACAAAGTGTGACTGTAAAATCGACTGGTTTTGGGTTCGATCCCCACTCGAGAAAATGAAATATTTATTTACATTTATATTTTCATTTCTTCGTTCTGGTGTTGAGGCAAAGGGGGGCGTTAAGTTCCGCCACTCAACACGCAATGCCTCCAAAACTCGGCGGAAAGTGGGGAATGGAGTGTCTTAACACTAGGTTCCCTCTGCTTACCCTGCTGTGTGCGAGATATAGCGTGAAGCTGGAAATAACATTTTAAAAAAATGTTAAAAAAAAAATAGTTATTGGAACTCTAGGTCGAACACGTAAACATCTTTTGTTTGCCCTTTACTTTAGTCATAAGAATCTGTTATGGTTACCTATTATTTATATAATAAAGATATTAAAGTCGCAAGTATAAGTCTTTATCATATTTTTTATATATTATGCTACTACCAGCTCGTAAGGCAGTTCTACTGAGAAGAACCGGCTAGAAAATTAACAATTGCTTTTTTCAATGTCAATAGCATAATTTTCTTATAACATAAACTGGCAACTATCCTGCATAAGATTCAATAGATATTAGTTCCATACATCTTTATATCCTCCTGTGAATATTTCTAAACAGTATAATAAGCAGTACTAAAATTATTAAAAAAAGTAAATTAGATCAGTCTCAAGTATTTTAATATTAATAAAAATTAAAATTAAAAAATTAAATTAGCTTCACGCTTAATCCCGCACACAGCAGGGTAGGCAGAGGGAACCTAGTGTTAAGACACTCCGTTCCCCACTTTCTGCCGAATTTTAGAGGCTTTGCGTGTCGGCAGAACTCAACGCCGCGCTTCACCTCGACACCAGAGCGGGGAAATGGAAATATAAATTTAAGTAAATATTTCATCTCCTCGAGTGGGGATCGAACCTACAACCAGTCGATTTTACAGTCACACCTCGTGCCGCTGCGCCACGGCTGGCCTCATTTTAATATTTTAATATTATTGGTCACCAACAATCTTTGTTACTTAATAACAATTAGGATACGTAATAGTAAAAATAACAAGTGCGCTACGAAAATATAATGACATATTTATCATGTCCTTTTTCGACACATTTATATATTATTCGATATATTTCTTCTTTTCTAGATACATTTTTTCTTTTCTTTTTGAGGCCAGTCGTGGCGCAGGGTCACAAAGTGTGACTGTAAACGTGACTGGTTGTGGGTTCGATCTCCACTCGAGAAAATGAAACATTTATTAAAATTTATATAACATTTTTTCGCTCTGATGTTGAGGCAAAGCGCGGCGTTGAGTTCCACCACTCAACACGCAATGCTTACAGATTTCGGTGGAAAATGGGGAACAGTGACCAGTGACCTTGCCGTATGCGAGGTACAGCGTGAAGCTAATTAATTAATTTTTATTCTTTTTTTCTTTTCTATATAGCATTCGCTTTTCATACACTCAGAGTCAAAATAAAATAAATAATAATCAAAATATAAAACAGAAACAACCAAGATTATCTCATGAAATACGTTCATTATGTTTTACAAAGGCATTGCCGTAATGCTCTAAACGACCTCACCTACAGTAACAGCTAAATGTGAAATATTGTTTTACAAATAATAATTACGAAAGGACATTTTGTCCTCGGGCACCTTGTTATGATTTGTTTATTTGTCTTTGTCCAATTTAACTATTTGCTCTCACTTCTACACGCCTTAATAATATTTTGTCACCAAATTTTATTAGTGGATAAATGGGGAACGGAGTTAACACTAGGTTCCCTCGGCCTACTCTAGCAGGATGTGTGGGATACGGCGTGAAGCTGATAGTAGGTACTTTAAGAACCTGTCTTTTTGCCGATATTAAAAATAAGGTGATTATGAGTTTGATACATCAGAATTTGCGAATATTTGACTATTTTATTTAATAGATCTTAAACTATTTAGAACTACTTAGAAGCCTACGTATGCTAAATTTCGTAAGTGTATGTTTGATTGCATATTAGTATATTTTAAAATCTCAGAAACTGAAATTCATTTGACATTTTTCTTTTTGATTTTAATGAGATGTCATCAAAATCATTGAGTTTTTAGATAATAGTATACACTTATTTCTGAAGGGCATGTCGCACAATTGACATGTATATGTTTGATATGGATTTTCAATTTTTCCATTATTATTAAATTGTAATTTTACATAAATTTTAATAAACTTACCAATCAGGCCCAAGGAAGGATATGTAAGGAAATTTTTTTTTCTAAAAAGGTGTAATTTAAAAACAAATGGAACGGAAGTGCAAAATGACATATGTTATTAAACTCCAAGCGGTTTTCTTTCAGAACATATATATCCAAATTACGTACAAAAAAAAAGTTAAACTCCATATCCCGTTAAGGTCAGGGTAGAGTTCGTTCATTAGAATTTGGGTCTTTATAGAGACAAGATTAGCCTATCATCAATCTTAGGACAACAATGATCCCCTAACTAAGAACCGACGACACAGAATCAGTCAGGCAGACAGGCTGCATACATCAAGTGCCTTTTCGGGGATGCTTCCATTAAGCTGTTCGTGACTTTAGTATACGAAAGTAGTATAGTAAGGAAAAAAACTACTAATTTACTCATATATTGTTACTTTCTATTTATTATAGTCAAGTTTTCAAATAGAAGAATATTATACATACATATACACATTTACTTTTGAATTTTTCGCGCTTTGCCTTGTCCCAGAACGAAGAAATGCAAATACGTATTAACAAATAATACTTCTATACCGCGAGTGAGAATCGAAACTGCAATTATCATGTTTACAATCACTTCTGCCACTGTACCACGACGGTCACAATGACGGTTAGTTAAATAATACTTTGTTTATACAGACTAACAAATAAGTACATATAAACAAAGTCCTTGTTAATTGTAAAGTTAATTGTAAAGTTAATAAAATAAAATTAATTCCAGACGCTACAGATATGCAGCATCTGATACCAGCATCACAAAACTAATAAAATATGCATACAATATCATTCTTTTATTGAAATAAATGAAATGTATTATACATTCAATAAATAAATATAGAGGCCAGTCGTGGCGGCAGGGGCACAAAGTTGTGGGTTCGATCCCCAATCGAGGAGGTGGAATATTAACATTTATATTTTCATTTCTTCGCTCTAGTGTCGAGGCAAAGCACGACGTTGAGTTCCACCACTCAACACGCAATGCCTCCAGAACTCGACGAAAAGTGGGGAACGGAATGTCTTAACACTAGGTTCCCTCTGCCTACCTTGCTGTGTGGATACAGCGTGAAGCTGATTTAATTTTAAATTTAATTTATAAATAAATATATAAACCAGCTATTTAAAACAAGATGTACAATTCAAATACAAATAATACTTAATTACAATACTTTATAGCAATTTTATTTCCTTTTAAATGACCAAAATCACTTTGCAATAACTGTGTAATATATAAATCGACGTAGTAATGATATCCGCCGCAATTGAATCACTCATAATATTAACAATGCAGATTACGACTATTAATGTGTTCCGTTTCGTGTTTCCCTGCAAAATTGGAGGGTTGGCAAAAAAACTATGTGATGTTACAAACAAACGGTGTTTAATGAAAGATATTTATTGTATGTATTGAAAAATATGTATGTATTGGCCAGTTGTGGCGCAGTATCGTGCCACTTTTAACGCGACAGGTTGTGAGTTCGATTTTCAATTGAAGAAAATGAATATTTAATTTTTTGTTTATTGTCTGGTAGCGAGACATAACGCGGTGTTGAGTTTCTCCACTCAACACGCAATGCCTTTAGAATTCAGCGGAAAGTGCGGAGCGGAAAGTCTTAATAGGAACAAGTATCTTAACATTATCGGGTTCCTTCTGGTGTGTGTGGGTATCACACTGTAGCGTGAAACTAAAAAAAGTATTTACATGTATGTACAATATAATATTAAAGCCTAATTAATTTCTTGTACAATTCAAATTCGTATAGTTATCTATTTCTTTGCAAATGATAAAGAAAGATGAAGAAATAACAAGTCCTTCTGGAAATGGGAAAACTCATCAAATTCGCAAATTTTTTAATGAGCTCAACCAAAGTTAGAGTCGAAAACACTCGAAACGAATCCCAGTCCCTGTGAATTACAAACAGGAATTAATTAGGAAATGGCCTTCATTGGAAACTTTAGTATTGTCGCCACCTGGCATCCGCGGTACGAAACAACAAAGCTGGTAAACAAAAGCCTCCAAATTATCTCAGTTGGAAATTATTCCATGTTTTGCAAATTACGCGTTCATCGAATATTAATCTGTATTCTTGATGTTTATTCATATATATGTATATACCTATTGAAGTTGTTTCGTATATTATACAATTAAATTATCAATTGATTGTATGGCAGTTCTCCTAAAATTGTTATTTTTAACCAAAAATTATGTCTTTTTTAAAACCAGCGTGTAAAGCCGTAATTTTGCTGTGAGATGTAAGGTTGGACATTATAATGCACGTTTATTGAAGTGGCATCTATGAACAACCCCTATTTATTTTATAAATGGAATTTTTAAAAAATGTGTTAAATCGGACAATGACGATTAGTGTAGAATAATGATAAGCAACTGGAGAAAAATGATGCTGTGGTACCAACAATGATTCTTTACAACAGAATTGAAATTAAATACTTACTTATTTGGCTTCACGATGTAATACTAGTGGGAAAGTCAGAGAGAACGGAACCCCAAACGCTACGGTCTCTATATACCTCTTTCACCTCGTCCTCTATCATCAACTTTTCATACATGCCATCTGGGGCGTCCTCATGCTTTTTACGTGATTTTTCTCCTTCATTATCTTTGATGCTGTATTTTCGAAGGTCTATCTTTATTACCGCTCACTTTTTCTTCATTAATCTTTTTTGCTTTTCCTTCATCATCAATCCATTTTCACGTTCTATTATATTCTCACCGTGAAAAGTATGATTGACTTATTCCTAGCGGATCAGTATATTTAAGGTTAAGTTGTGGACACACGAGTGCTTAGGATGCTATCTTGGGAACAGACCAATATGTAATCGTTGCTATGATAAGGAGTCTGTTTCATTTTGAGGTACGAGACGTCCAAACTTGGAGTCGAATTATCGCATAAGAAGCTGGAAGTTTTAAGATCCATCGATCAAAGAGGAATAAGTACTTCCAAAATATTAGACATCTTTGAAACAGAAAACGGAAATTATATAAGAAAAGCAGCGACAGAAATATGTGGTAAATGATAACGAGGTTTTA
>JAAIXJ010000329.1:0-37441 GCA_013403705.1 Heliconius hermathena | reverse complement strand
AAACCGACTGGTTGTGGGTTCGATCCCCACTCGAGGAGATGAAATATTTACTTAAATTTATATTTCCATTTCTTCGCTCTGGTGTCGAGGTTAAGCGCGGCGTTGAGTTCTGCCACTCAACACGCAATGCCTCCAGAAATCGGCAGAAAGTGGGGAACGGGAGTGTCTTAACACTAGGTTCCCTCTGCCTACCCTGCCGTGTGCGGGATACAGCGTGAAGCTGATTTATATTACTATACCCCTTCCTTACTTTAACAAATATTTTTTACAGAAAAATATATATACGAGTATACTCGTAATATAACTATAATTACCTAAACATTTTCAGTTATTCATTTTCATCTATTTCATCAAATAAAAAAGATCAACTCGATTTATTTCACAACAAACATTTTAATCAAAGCCATACATACATAGATTTCTATAGAGATGGTCCATTCTTGATTAATGACAGAATCAAAAAAAAAATATCCAATATAAACTCTTCCACGATATCGATACCATTACGCAGTGCGTGTAATGGCTCACATGAATATTTATTGTTAATTTGTGAACCCGATTGGCCGACAGTCCCATGACGGGAAACAATATTTTATACGATGTTATTATATCGGTGTTGTATGCTCGAGAGACGTACCCATATTTGCTGTGGAAATCGGGCCACACTCGATTCTATAACGCGATTATTATATTATATATTCTACGAAATTAATCATTCTATTTACATAATTAGATTAACTATTATGTGACATAATTAATTGTAAACATTGTAATAATATCTATTATTATTAGTTGAAATTGTTGTAGCGGTAGCAGTTATTGACTATATTAGTTTTATGTATCTAAATATAACAGTATATATAAGTGTTCAATGATACTAGTATGTAATGTAAAAGCAGATCGATCGTTGGGAAATATGACAACACGAAACAAATAAATAAGTGAAAATCTATAAATAAGTTCATGTAAAATAAACATAGTGTGTGCCAAGGGCCTCATTCTTCATATTTTTTTACTTAATGTTACATAACTGCTATGTATAACTAAACTACTTAGCAATGGCTAACTATAAACTAACTAGAAACTACTAACTACTATAGAATAGTCTGTAGTGGTCAGCTTCACACTGTAAGCCACACGAGGCAGGGGAGGTAGAGGGAACCTAGTATTAAGACAGTCCGTTCCCCACTTTCGATTGAATTTTTCGAGGTGTTGCGTGTTGAGTGGCAGAACTTAACATCAGACGGCCTCAGTGCCAGAAACGAATATATTGATTAAGTCATCTTCCCTAGTGGGGAGTCTAAAATTGAACCCGCAACTTCGCGTTACAGACACACCCTTGTGCCCCGACGTCACCACGTAATTCACAAATTGAAATTGAATATAGACGGTGTCCAACCAAGTCAACTTTGTTTAAAAAAAAATCAGCTTCACGCTGTATCCCGCACACAGTGGCAGAGCTCAACGCCGCGCTTAACCTCGACACCAGAGCGAAGAAATATAAATTTAAGTAAACATTTCATCTCCTCGAGTGGGGATCGAACCCACAACCAGTCGGTTTTACAGTCACACCTCGTGCCGCTGCGCCACGACTGGCCTTTTTGTTTAATCAAAAGTTACGAAAACAAAAGGAATCTATCCACTAGTAAATTCACGTGCATTTTCATATACCGGCGGCTGCGTAGGTAGAATCGTTTTCGAATCGAGTCGCTGAGTCAATGGTTGAACATCGATACATCGATACCAATTGATTAAGGCCGAGATCAAAGATGTGCTTCCGCATGACAGCGGGCAATCGTATCCCTACTGATAGATTAACGAGATGCTACCTACAAGAATGTTAGGGTATAACGATCCATTCTGTTTCCGTTACAACAATCTGGCACACAATTATAGTCCCTATAGAAACTAAACAAATGCCAAATTGCTTTCACATCATTTTCAATATATTGTATTCTGAATTTCTAATCTTTATGATAGATCTACGAGAGTGTTTTCTCGCATCGATAAATATAGAGAATATTGAATTTTATTGCGGTTATCATTTTTGTAGGATATGATAGGCCGGAAATTAACAGTAGGTGTGTTTTGAATGTTATCTACAATATACATTTGTGTATTATTTCTGTTATTTGTGTAGTATTATCACGAGGCATTTTGATTTTCAAAAAATTAGCTTCATTGTACTCTTTTTTTTATGGAAAAGACAAGCAAACGAGCGTTCGGGTCACCTAATGGTAAGTGGTTACCGCCGCCCACGACCCCGTGCAACACCAGAGGAACTACAGGTGCGTTGCCTGCTTTTAAGGCGAGTTGGGCGCCGGAGCACGGCATTACCTGATGCGAAACGCAGTGGCATAAAGCCACTACTTCATCCCGGTTTTAAATGCCGATGGTGGTAATGATCCGGTCGAGTCTGCCCATGCGTTTTGCCATTGCTGGCGACGTGACTCTACCACACGTAAAACTCCGCACACAGCAGGGTAGGGGAGGGAAAATAGTATGCCAACATATTGTTCCAAATTCTGGAAGCATTGCGAGCTCTAGCGTGTGGAGTTCAACACCACGCTGTGCCTCGAGACCAAAGCGAATAAATTAAAATATTAAAATTTCATTTCTTCGAGTAGGAATCGAACCCACAAATTATCGCGTTTACAGCCACACTTTGCAACTGACTTATACATTTTTTTAAAAGTAATCTGTAAACATTGGTGACAACAAATAATTACGTAAAATAATGATAGGCCCAAAACTGTATTTGACCAAAAACTAAACTATAATCCCTATACTAAATCAGCATAGCTAATTACCTTGGATTACGAAGTCAGCATTTCGGAGGCACAACGGTATATCAGGCACGTAATAAATTGTACTGCCACCCCCTGGCCTGTAATTTACAGTTCGAAAATTAGAGGTGGTCTTCCGTCAATACTCAATTGACCATTTCAAATATATCGGCTTAGTTTATCACAGTCTATGGTTAGACAGATTAAAAAGTAAAAATTAAATTTAAAAAATATATATTTTGTCATAGTTTTTGTTTTTTTTAGTAAATAATTTTCAAAGTTTATAGAATTTTAATATATTTTTAGTTGTAATATTTATTTATTTCATATATATTAGATTAATCTTCTCAATTACTCTTCACTTAGTCCAAACTTCTTCAACTACTCCAAAGTGTTATACCTACTGTACCTCGACCGTTTAGAAAATTTCTATTGCTCATAGTTAATTGGACAGCTAGTTAATATTGTATTACATGCATATAGTTACCAAGTATTATATATAAAATTATATAGTACATATGTGGGGAACGGGAGTGTCTTAACACTAGGTTCCCTCTGCCTACCCTGCTGTGTGCGGGATACAGCGTGAAGCTGATTTGATTGTATGTTTGTATATGTATATGTAAATTTAGCTAAAAATATATAAGTATTTTATTTACAAAAATAATTTGGACCAATCAGATATAATATAAAATATAAACTTTTTATCTGGAGCAACGTGATAAATAAAAAAGTTTTTATACAATGAAAACAACTGCCGTAACTTAAAGTTAAGTAATGCTCAAAGTTATTTACAAAATTGTTGCCCAATTGGAAATATGCTAGGATTTTCAGTAACGCTTTTATAGTCCTTTAATAAAAATACTTTTGATATTAATATTTCAATAAATACTGTTATGATATAATACAATTTTGATAGGAAAAAGCAAGTGGATATATAATAAAAAAGGAATCCTTATAGAGGATCATTTTGATGTCTGCTTGTGCGTCTGTCTCTCTGTACGTTTGTATGTCTATCCATCTCTCTGATCAAGATCCTTTTTCACAAGAACGCGTAAAGCTGAATTTAATATTAAATTAAAAAATCCATTTCTACAGTCCTTTGTATCACAAAAAAATCAGAATTCAATTAAAAAATATGAGCATTTATACTTCACTTTTACCATTTTTGTTATGATTTTTAAAGAAATTTGGTAAGATGATAAAAATTACAGAGCAAATAAATGAAATCTATAAATTGCCAATTTATAGGTGTATCACAAGAAAATCGGTGGGCAAATCCGACTCTTATTTTGTTTATATTTAAAATATGATACCTAAACTGCGTATATATATAATGTAATATTTTGAAATCCGGAAAAAACGGCTAAATAGACAAGAAAGCAATGTAATTGAGATTTTCTTTTAGTTTATTTACAAATAGCAAAATGAAATTTTATTAAAAAAATATGATTAAGCCAAGACAAATGATTCTTTAAATAAAACATAAACCAAAAAAATTATGGAAGATTCACAACAAATCACCCATAAAACTAAAACGCCAATCTACAATATTATAATATAATATTATTATCTATAATATTATGTATATTACTATTATAGTAATATATCAAGCGGTAACTCGTAAGTGATATCTCATGACCTTCATCTACAATGAATAGTTATAATGGAAGTCATCTCGCTCCCACAAAATCGATTACTTTCTAGATATGATCGAGATGCAAGGTATCAGTATTTATTTACAGTAGTCTAGAGATAAATGATTGTTTGAATTATAAAAAATCTTTTGAATCGATATATCGGGGAGGTTTAATCGGAACCGTTAAGTAGCTATTGTCTACTATAGTTAATATTTTTCTACAACAATAAGGTGGTGCAGAAACGTGTGACTGTAAACGTGACAGGTTGTGAGTTCGATTCCCCCTCGATATTTAATATTTTTGTCTTGTCAATATTTAATATTCTTCGCTCTCGTGTCGATGCAAAAGCGCGGCGTTGAGTTCCGCCACTCAACACGCAATGCCTCCAGAAACCGGCGGAAAGTGGGAAGCGGAGGAGTGGGTAATTGGTACAGGATTCAAATCTTAATCTTTTCGTGGTCAAACAAGATCATGGTAGTATCATAGTAGCATAGTTTAATCATAAAACATGATAAAAGTTAAAACTATCTCTATTATTAGTACATAAACTACGAAGACTAGAACGAAGTCATTCTTTTGGTATAAAATTATTTTATTTTTATATGAAATATTTTTAATATTATAGCTTCGGACTTCTTCCGAGAAGAAAAGTAGAGTAGGTAGAGAGGAAATTGCAACAAGACAAATCGTTTCCATAGTTTTCGTCACCTTCAACTTTGTCTTATCAGATGTAGAAATAAAGCCGATTTAAGTCTTTAATCTAATCGAGTAAAAATAATTAACACTAAATGTAAATCAACCATAAAGACCAATTGGGCATACTACTTCAAACAATAAAATAATACTAATAAAGTAATCAGCTTCACGCTGTATCCCGCACACACCAGGGTAAGCAGAGGGAACCTAGTGTTAAGACACTCCGTTCCCCATTTTCTGCCGAATTCTGGAGGCATTGCGTATTGAGTGGCAGAATTTAACGCCGCGCTTGTCCTCGACACCAGAGCGAAGAAATGGAAATATAAATTTAAGTAAATACTTCATCTCCTCGAGTGGGGATCGAACCCACAACCAGTCGGTTTTACAGTCACACTCTGTGCCCCTGCGCCACGACTGGCCTAGTACTGATAAAGTATTTGGTAGATATATATAATAATACAACAAAATCTCGAGCTTCTTTTCATTCGGCTTGCGGATATTTTTTAAGAATTTATCTTCTGTTATCTCTTTTAATTCTACAAATTTATTAAATTGTTAAAACATTAAAGTAAAACCTGAACTAATGTTAATATTATTCGTGTAAATTATCATTGGACAAAAATAAAAAAAAAACACTATAGAATAAAATCTACACAAAATTATTTACAAAATTATCTTCTAATATTAACAATTTATTGATTTTATGTAAAAATACACTATAGAAAAAAAAAATAATTGTCTTTGGTAAACATTTAAAATAATACTATGACTTATATTATAGAAAAAAACTTATAGAAATATTTGGTCATCACGTTCCACAGTAGCCGTAGACGGTGATCACGTAGGGTTACCCAAGCAATAATCTTTTAAGCGCCTTCTACTGAAACAATTTACCCCACCACGCTCCTCTGGGACTACATAATACATATAGCCCAAGATCCCAGGGCCCCCAGACCTACGTAATTTTAAAGAATCTGCAATTTTGAAAACTATTAGTCTAATGTGTAGATAAGACAGTATGCGTACTCACTAACTTGAGAGTGGGACCCTTTCAGAGGTAGCGCCCAATAAAGATACATATCTGTTTAGGAGGGAGATTGAGCCATCGGTCTGGAAGCTTTTAAGAGGTCTTGAAATAGTCCGTAAATAGTGTATTGCCCAGTTTAAAATAATCTTCAGGACATCTGGCAGGAGTAAAGGCCTACGTAAAGTACTACGTAATAATATATATATTTTTACATTATTCTTAGAAACATTTAAATACGAGCGATTCTACGTTAACGTAGGTGAACGTGAACTTTAATTTGGCGCTATCACTGAAAGGTCCTCACTTTCAAGTTAGTAAGTGCGCATACAGTCTTAATTACATATTAGACTATTAAACATCAAAATGTCAGTTTTACTGAAATGACCTAGGTCTGAGGGCCCTGGGATCTCAATCTAATGTTATAATTATAATAATGAAACTGATTAGATAGCTTTTCAAGACAAGCAATTTCTATAACCAAACCAAAATACTTATATTTACATTCCATTAATAACTAATGCAATATATATTTACTAAGGTGATAATATATAAATATATATCGTGGCGCAGGGGCACAAAGTGTGGCTGTAAAACCGACTGGTTGTGGGTTCGATCCCCACTCGAGGAGATGAAATATTTACTTAAACTTATATTTCCATTTCTTCGCTCTGTTGTCGAGGCAAAGCGCGTCGTTGAGTTCTACCACTCAATACGCAATGCATCCAGAATTCAGCAGAAAGCTTAACACTAGGTTCTCTCTTCTTATCCTGCTATGTGCGGGATACAACGTGAAGCTGAATAATATACGAATATTTTTAAACATTTTTAAAGTGTTATTCCACACTTAGGAAAGAAAAATACTTATTTAGAAAACGTATAAAAATTTGAACGCAGCGGGACTCGAACCCGCGCCTCCTGGAAACCGACCAGGCGCTCTGACCACTAAGCCATNACAACATAAATAAGTTGTAACAAGCGTATAAAAATTTCGACGCAGCTTGGCGAGAACGCATGGCTTAGTGGTCAGAGCGCCTGGTCGGTTTCCAGGAGGCGCGGGTTCGAGTCCCGCTGCGTTCAAATTTTTATACGTTTTCTAAATAAGTATAATATACGAATATTTAATGTTACCTAGTAGAAGTCTTAATTAACTTAAGACCTAAAATAAATTAATCCAATCACAGTCGAGCCTTGTCAATTCAATTGGGGGAATGTATATTTTCATTTTCTCGCTCTAGTAGCTAAAGCGCGGCGTTGAATTCCGCCACTCAACGCGCAATTTCTCGAAATTGAGAAAAAACGAGAAACATAGTTTCTTAACACTAGATTCTCTCTACCACCTGCTACATACGAGAAAAAGCCACAAGATAAGAAAATAAATAAAATAGATAGATACATAAGATAAATTATATTACAAATAGAAATTCCAAAACAGATAAAAGAGATACATGTATTCTAAAGGTTGTATAGCTTTATCCCTTAGGATATACTTCACTAACTGAGTTTGTCGACAGAGAAAAATATTTTTCGATTTAACTTTGAAATTAATTTTGAAGTTTCTGTCTGGACAACGCGCATTTGAAGCTGGCTGTGAGACTGTGACCCGTCTGAAAGTTAACATTTTAACGCTACATTATGGGTTCGATTCTTACTCGGGGGAATGAAATATATTATATTTTAATTTCTACGGTTTTTCGGTAACAAGGCAAAACACGGCGTCGTGTTCCGCCACTCTACACGCGATTCTCCGAGCGGCGGAAAGTGGGGAACAAAGGCAATACCACGATACAGCGCGAAGGTGTAAAAATAATATAGATCTTTGTTAAAATATTAAATTTACCTAATCGTAAAATTAAATTATATTATTTGTTTACTGTGCATTTTATTGAATTTGTCTTTAGAGAATATGCAACATATTTCTTTTTACCCGTCTGAAAGTTAACATTTTGTAGAGAAGTTTGAATTCATTCAAAAATATATTTTCGATTTTGTGCTTTATGGCTTCTAGAAAATATAATATATCACGTATTCCGTCGATAGCGTGGCAGTTGAACAATGTGTAACAATCGAAATTGATAAAAGAAATATGTTACATATTCTCTAAAGACAAATTCAATAAAATGCACAGTAAACAAATAATATAATTTAAAATATATTATAAAGCTTAGAATTTTACGATTAGGTAAATTTAATATTTTATAAAGATCTATATTATATTTACATCTTCGCGCTGTATCGTGGTACTGCCTTTGTTTCCCACTTTCGCCGCTCGGAGAATCGCGTGTAGAGTGGCGGAACACGACGCCGCGTTTTGCCTTGTTACCAGAACGTAGAAATTAAAATATAATATATTTCAATTTCTAGCTAAATTAGCGTCTAAAGTTAGTAGTAGAGCCATGGCGCGGCACAATCTTGCTACTGCGCTACGACGCCCTTACTAAAAAGTACTATAGTTTAATTTAAATTTTAAGTTAAAATATAAAAATTACAACGTGAAGTACTAAATTATTTTTCCTAAAGTTATATTTGGTTAGAGTGTTTTGTTTAAATAACGAAACTGAAATGGAAAAGTTTTCTCTAATTTAACGTCCTCATTAATTTTATTGATTGATGACTTTATCAAAATATTTAGTATCAGTAAAGTATTATCAATTAATCGAATTTTACTGGTTTTAAGAATAATTTTATATTAGGTGCTAAATATTTTCTACAATGCTCTATATTGTTTTGTATAAATTTTGTTTCAAGTTAAGAGGGAGGTTTTTTTAATAATTTATTTAATTAAAAATATCTTATAGGTCTTGATGATGCTGCGAATAAAGTTAAAAAACTTAAGTTTACATATACAGAGTGGAAGAGGCAGCGCTCCTTTTACGGAAACATCATATAGGGTAAAATATTGCAAAGAAATTAATCAAGATAACTCAACAGTTTAGACGTAGGATTTTTTTATTTCACGATGCTTATCCATACCTATATTTCATGTGACGCAGTTACGCAAATAACGTAAACGCATACCACTACAAAAATACTTTCACGGCTACGGTTAAACAACTTTCAACTTTGCCGCCAATACCTACGACTCGATTTTGTAATGAGGCGTATGCGGCGGTTTCCTTATCATAGGTTTATGTGTGCGTGCGTCGTTCTTGACAAGTGGCATTTTATTTTAAAACGGTAATTTTATTATTTATTTTATTTGAAAAAATCAGTTTTTCATTTTTGGGATTTTTTTAATTGTATTAGGCTTTTATAAAGTAGTTAAAACTATGCTTTCATTTAAAGTGGTGCTGACACTTCCACCCTGTATACACTTATTTATTATGAAAGAAACTACTAATATGAGCTTGTGCTTGTTAATCTTGTGAGGCCAGTCGTGGCGCAGCGGCACGAGGTGTGACTGTAAAACCGACTGGTTGTGGGTTCGATCCCCACTCGAGGAGATGAAATATTTATTTATATTTCCATTTCTTCGCTCTGGTGTCGAGGTTAAGCGCGGCGTTGAGTTCTGCCACTCAACACGCAATGCCTCCAGAATTCGGCAGAAAGTGGGGAACGGTGTGTCTTAACACTAGGTTTCCTCTGCCTACGCTGCTGTGTGCGGAATACAGCGTGAAGCTACGGAAAGTACACATAGATTTTGATTGCGCGGTGAATTTCATAGAAAAAGAAGTAAAATCGATACATAAATGCTCATATGGTATATGAAATATATAGGAATTGAAATATTTATGAAATATAAATTTTAATAAATATTTCATTGCAAATAAAACAATTGTTTGTTGTCATCATACAAATTGAAAAGTTTTTTGGCTCTATAACAGAAAAAAAAAACAAGAAACACGTCATGACGATCATTAAAAAGATTTCACATGGACTGACAGTTTAAAAGCGAGACAGATCTATGTCTTACCCGAAATATGAAAATTATATAAAAAAAATCAGCTTCACGTTCTATCCCGCACACTGCAGGGTAGCCAGAGGGAACCTAGTGTTAAGACACTCCGTTCCCCACTTTCTGCCGAATTCTGGAGGCGTGGTGAGTGGCAGAACTCAACGCCGCGCTTGTCTTCGACACCAGAGCGAAGAAATGGAAATATAAATTTAAGTAAACATTTCATCTCCTCGAGTGGGGAGCAAACCCACAACCAGTCGATTTTACAGTCACACTTTGTGCCCCTGCACCACGACTGGCCTCAAATTATATTATACAAGTATATATTACATACAACATTATAAAGAAAATATAAAGCTCACTTACTATTATTGTAAAATATTTTATACTTTTACATTCCAAAGAATACATTTGTCGTCTCCTTTCATAACTCTTGTAGAAAACGCTCAACAAAGGAAAGTTCTTAAGTGCTCCAATCCGAGATCCGACTGCAGTATAGGGCATGTATAAGTGAAATAAATGCCTTGCTTCAGCTAAAAAGCTACAAAGTAGTAAACACCCGTTTTAGTTCCACTGGTAATAAATTACCTTCATCCACCCACACTCAAGTAGTTTCGCTTCAGGGTTCACCCTATTTCTAGTTCCGTTTACAGGATATCGTATTGGAGTCGTGATGATATAAATTTATTTTTTAAAAAAATGATAATGAAAAATGATTATCAACCCTCGTTTGCATAAAATGTGTTTTAGTGATAATTATAAAAGTGTTACACAATAATATTTGAAACAAGTTCATTGACACGTAAACATGTAGCACAGAAATGATAAGGTAACAAGAACAATTAATGATATACTATAAAACAGGTATTTGTTTGTACAATTTTTTTTGGTTTATCACGCTTTATCCCTAGCGGGTTAGACATAGGAAACGAAAAACCAAACGTAATTTTGGTAAACTAAAGTTTCCTACACTGACACCAAGATGACATAAAGATGGACTGGATTCGACTGTACAGGCAAACCTAGTGCATTTAGTTTCCCTGGAATCGAGAAACGTACATTCAACATGTTTAGAAATTCAAATTCCTTTCGTCTACCCACCAACCACCTTATTTAATGTGGAAAAACAGCACCTTAGTACTGTTACAAATCAGCTTCACGCTGTATCCCGCACACAGCAGAGTAGGCAGAGGGAACCTAGTGTTAAGATACTCCGTTCCCCACTTTCTGCCGAATTCTGGAGTCATTGCATGTTGAGTGACAGAACTCAACGCCGCGCTTAGTTTCGACACCAGAGCGAAGAAATGGAAATATAAATTTAAGTAAATATTTTATCTATCTATCTTCCAGTGGGGATCGAACCCACAACCAGTCGGTTTTACAGTCACACTTCGTGCTGCTGCGCCACGACTGGCCTCAACTAGTAGTCTATTAGTACTGTTACCTTAGTTTTAAGTAATTTGATTTTAATCCAATTGCCACGTCGCTATAAGTAGCAACGTGACAATTTAAACCTGACAAAATGTAAACGAGTTATTACAAATTTCAGTTCATAATTAACTACTTAATCATAGACGCACATCAGATGAAAGCTGTAGACGCACTATTAAACCTCTTGTAGGAGGAAAATTAAACATCGATTCGATTACGAGGCGTACGTACGTACATACGAAAGTTAATTTGGTAAATAAATTTTTGGCTTCGCTGAAATTTTTTGGAGCCATTAAGTACCTTTCTTGTATAGGCAAATATTGATTATATCATTAAGTTTAGATTGAATTCATTAATACCATATAGTGTTGCGACTAGTAACAATTAAAGTCCTTTTTCGTAATTTTGTCTTGAATGAATATTATTTTGTTTATGGATTTAGTATAAAAAATCTTATTTATTATTAAGCATAAATAGTTTTCTCCTATTATTCTGTTTTTTTTAAGATCAATTCGTTGAAAACCAGAACCAGCACCTACGTATATGCTAAAATGTGCTTAATATTATTGTAAATTAACTAACTTTAATTTAGGATTTAAACAAAGCTCAATGCAGCTGGAACAAAGTTGGGAACAAGGTTAATGAAAAAAAAATATTAACAAAAAATGTTTTTTTTTAAATTGAAACAATATAAAAAATATATTTTAAATTTTATTAATAATAATATTTTAAGGAGTTTTATTTCACAGTCCTGATTTTTTTTATTTTTTTTTAACATAGCGCGCTTCTTCTGACCAAGCACTGACCACCACACCATGTTAAGCTCCGTCGAAATTTTTATACACGTACGTTGTTAGCATCTATCCTTATCCATCCATCCATATTAAAATCCAAAAAGATTTTTATACGTTTTCTTACAAGAAATAATAAATTGTGTTAAAAACAACTTGAGTCTCCTATATGTAAGTTCCAAGGTGCTTTCCGTGACAATATATGAACATATCAGAATTGTAATAAACGTCACTGCTATAATATAATATTCGGTAGAGTCCATACTTTTACTCATATGTAAATTTTTCTCATTTAATGGTGGAAAGAATGTAAGTTGGTTATGAATGTCTGGTAACAATGTGCGAGGGTGCTTATCTTGAATAATATTTTTAAAAATTTGAACGTTAACTGTGTCTAGGTACACTTGAAGCATTTCTATTTGTATTTTAGAAATATAGTGTGTTCAACGTGAAGTAGGTTTATTCTGTACTAGCGGCCCACTCGCGGCTATGAACGGATACTACCTGTAATTTTATTATGCTGCATTTACCAAAGAAATGGATTATATAATTTATACATTCAACCATTTTTCATAATTCTGAGAAAGTACAAGCATGTAGGCTTCCTTGAGATGAAGGATGTTATCAGCAGCAAGGGCGCCCCCCGCGGGACTCGAACTTAGGCTTGTGGCCGTAAACAGAGCGTTGGATTATTTTAATTTTACATATTCTCTAAAAGTATACGTCCGATTTACGCTTCGTTAGAGGTAGGTATTGAAGATAGAGGTAGGTAGATATTGAAGATCTTTGTCAAATAAAAAACGGTGAATATAGGCTTCAAATATTTTTATCACAGAATGCCTTATTGTGACTTATTAATAAAATATATACAGTATCGCTAACTTTATTTTAGAAGTAATCAAATTGAACGTTTTTGTAGAACAATGTACTTACATATATTAAACTATTTCTACAGCGAACGCGATTAAAGTAATACGATAGCGTTAGTAACTCCATATATTTTGTTATTTAAGGCTAGCTAAGAATGACACCGTAATATTATAAAGCCTGTAACACTTCTGAGGAATTTAACTTTCATACAAAATAAAAAAGTAAATCCGACTAGTAGTTCCAGAGATCTCAGCGTTTAAACAAACAAACAAACTTTTCCGCTTTATTATATTAGTATAGATTAGCTGTAGAAAGCTAATAACAAGGTATATTATGCTCTCATCTTTTATCTTTGCTGTTTATACATTGTTGATTACCGCCACTTGAGCACAGCTAGTTTTGCCCGTGTCACGTGCAATAACGATAGAAAAAAAGAATAGAAAAGAAAAATCACGAAAATACACCATAAAAGGGAATATTTCGAGAAAAGTTAAATAAATACAATAATAACTCTTTTATACTATTACGACGCTGTCTTAGCTTATTGGAACAGCGTCAAGTTGTGGGTTCGATCTCCACTCCCACTCTGGTAGACGAAGCGCAGCCTTAAATTCTGTCACACAACACGCAATATCTTGAAAATTTGAAAGCAAGTGGGGAACAGGGTTTTAATTTTTGGTTTATATTCTAGATTTTAATTTTTTTACATAGTAGATACAATATTAAACAAAATATAACAACCATTTTTACATACTATGTTATTTATTTATTATTCATATCACTATGAAATTATATTTTATTTTAACGCCGTCGTAAATCTCGTCGCGTGGGTCATAAAATGAAAAGAAGCCCTCATTCACGAGTAGGTGTGCGAAAATAAATATGACACATAAATTTCACATTTTCAACAGTATCAGAGCAAAGGCCTATATTTCACACCTGGATACAAGTCCACAGATAATAAAACACTACAAAATGTAATATATATAAACTTTTTGAATTATTTATTTTGTTATATATTTTTGTAATATAGCTTACCAATTTTAAATATTCAATAAAATAAAATATGAATAATATAGATTTTTTTTGAGCTTCAAGGTGTATTCCACATATAGGAAAAGGAGAGTAGGTAGAAGGAGCCCAGAGTTTAGACACTGCGCTCACCACTTTCCGCCGAAATCTGAAGGCATTGCGTGTTAAGTAGTAGAACTCAACGTCTCGCTTTGTCACACCCCAGAACGAGGAATTAAAAATTTAAAATATTTCATTTCCTCGGTCGTTTTTCAAGTTCAGAACATGAACATCCAGGAAGCGCCGGTCCGAGTCCCGCTACGTTCAAATTTTTAAACGTTTTCTAAATAAGTATTTTTCTTTCCTAAGTATGGAATACACTTTTAAAATGTTAAAAATAATAGTGAATAATATTTTTAAGTAATATAATACTATTTGAAGATATTTTTCACTTCAGCATATTACGGAGGTAGCAAGGAATACGGTAGGCGTAACAAAATGCTACTACAGTTTACGATCTTTTTACGTTATCTACACAAAATGTTATGGGGAAAGAAACTTATTACCGGTTTACTTTGAGACGTTCCCACTATTTTATGTGTGTTTATTTGAATATGTTACACGTAGAAGTGAATACGTTATGTACAATTTGGTTTAGGCTTTTTATCCGACTGCGCGACGCAAAAGAAGGAAATGTGTTTGTTTATACTAATTATTATATAAATTTTTTTATTATAATTCTATCTATATAAAATTGGTATTTAAAATAATTAATTAAATTAAATGTAATGAAAACCTCAAAAAATATTACGCTCAATTACCTGATTGTATTGATATGCTTAAAATCATAGTTCTGTATTAAAATAAATCTGAACTAAGCTATATTTGGTACAAAATTAGCAAATATTGATTTATATTTGAAGCTGATGATGATGTGATCAGATTTAAATATGACTTTTTTTAGGTTTCCCGATTTATTGCAATTGGAAAAGTAGTGCTGAGTGACACAATACTTAGCACTCCGCTCGCTCAGACAAAGTGTGTGTTTGAAATCAGATCAGAAAATTATAAATACTTTAAATATAATAATTCTTCTAAGTTCAGAAAGAACCCATAAGCACTGTCGTTTACAGCCAGATGCTGTCCCACTACCGTTTCCTATAATATATGGGTTTGAACCTTAACTCAACCTGACCTATAGTTAGCCATATGACTTCATAAAGAGAGTCGACATATTTCCCTATAAATAAAAAAAATCCCACAATCATAAAATACAAATAATACAAACTGTTTCCAGTACAAATTAACTCAATCCACACGCTGAGATTGGTTAATTAAAATACGAATGTTAATATTAACTTTAAAATTAAGAAACCTTATTTTGGTGCAGGATTAAACATACATACCTACATTCGTGTTCGAGCAGGTTTCGAGGGAAAATTATTATCAACGAGAGAGGAGCCTCTAAATTGAAGACACATTCAAAGCTCACACACTAAGGTGGATTGAAAATAATCCATGTAGAAAATTAATCCCTGATTACGTCCCACTCCCACTGTGATTTGAGAAAACTCGAAATGTATAGTAAAACTAGAAGTGACGTTTTGATTTTATATTACTTTCAAAAAAATTTTTTTTTGCTTATATTTTTAGGTGGTGCTTTATTTATAACAAGCGATTTCGCCCGCTTAAACTTCACAACCATTTCTTTGTTAATCAGAATTACTTTCATGTTCTAATAACATTATTATTTTAAAGACAATATCCATACATTGAAAACTAAAGTTTCAAACAATACTTTTTTTTTAATAATAATTTTAACTAAGCATTACAGACACGTGGTCCGTACTTTTTTTAACTTTTTCATTATTATCAGCTAATCATCTATTTTACATTTATCTGTTGCTTAAATAAGGCAAACAATACTTAAAAACATTTATTTTGCAGCAATTTTGTGGGACTAAATACTTTATATTAATAACTTACGATGTTGACTTGACGTACATAACGTACGATGCGTTATGTAACGAAGAGCTTTACATCACAAATCTGTCTAGATTTCTATTCTCTCATTTCCAGGCTTCTCCTCTCTCACTCTATCCCACAGCGCTAGCCGTATCTCGAACAGATGCTTCTCTCTCCTCTCTTCGCATGACTGTCACACTATTGATGACAGTGAGCATATAATACAAATGCCAATTGTTACTTTTATATGATTAAATAATAATACTAATAAAGTACATACACAATTTTTTTACGTACATATTTTAGAATTGTAATTAAGAATAAAATATATTTTATAAACAATAAAAGTTTTTGTTAATAAACAGCCTTTTCTTACATTGTAATATTAATAATATACATAAAATCTAAGTAATAAACCAACCTTTTCTCAATTTAAACAATTACAATATTAAATAGTTCAACTTAGAATAATTAAAGTAAACACTTTACAAATAATATCAAACAACAAAACATAACAACTTCTTCGCCCATTCAATTAGACAGTTGTATAAAATAACTCTATTAGCAATTAGCAATTTGGTCGAACAACATACTTTAAATTGACATAACTTTTTTATAATAATATAAACTACTATGATAATAATATGAAAACTTTTTATAATTTAATATGAACCAATTGTAATATAACGAACCCAATAATGAAAATCACATTTAAATCGGTTAAGCCGTTTCTGAGATTAATGTGAACAAACGCACAGACAAATAGACAAAAATCATTGTTTTGAGTTCTATGAAATTAATAAATGCCCTCAATAATAGTTTTTCTGCTATATCTTCCATGTACAGTCACCAATCAGTTACGATTTTATTATAAGTGTAAATGTTGTTTATTTTTATTTTATTTACTTAAGATAACACAGTCACTTCTAGAAGTTTACTAGCGCCCTCATATAGCTGTTCACAGAAACAAAATATATTACCCACTGCGTTAGATCCCCTCTTGCTACAACCAAGTTTGAAACCTTTGGGTAAACAAAATTCCTTTACGGAAGTAAAGTTTCTTATAAAAGAACCTGAGCAACGATTTAAAGGGAATGTTGTAACAGGATAAGGTAATTAATTTAAATATTATCTTAAAACAAGCTTTAATATTGATCTTATGTTGAAGTTAAAGCTATCCCAGCAAATTGAACATCAATCGAGACATAATCTCGATGTAAATACGATGGTTGTGGGTTCCAAGGGTTTCAGGCGGATATTTAAGAACGAAAAGTCTTGATACTATGCGGGCTATGTCCTAAAGCTGAAAAAATATATAATGACTCCGCATCTAGCTTATAAATTCAAAGTAATACAAAAACTTTTTGAGACCAGTCGTGGTTCAGAAGCACAATGGTATGAATGTTAACGCGATAGGTTGTGGATTCGATTCGAAGAAATGAAAGATTTAATATTTTAATTTTTTCCCTCCAGTTAAGCTCCGCCACTCAGCACGCAATGCCTCTAAACTTTGGCGGAAAATAGAGAGCAGAGTATCTTTACACTCCCTTTGTTTATACTGCTACATGTGGGATACAGCGAGAAGCTGAAAAAAAACCGAAAACATATATAGTTGTTTCTTTTTCTCTCGCTCTTAATCTCCAATCAATCAGACGCGACAGCTTGGACTTAAATCATGATAGTTTTCAAAAGATTTTTTCTCAGTGCACAATAAAATCGCAATGTAAATAAAACACAATAATTCAAGTGTTATACATGTGAACAAATACTATTAAAGATTACAAAATTCACATAAAAGTGGGGATAGAAGAACAAGCAATAAAATTAAACGAATTTCATAGATTGATGACCAGACACGTACGTTGAAAATATCAATTGCGTCACGTGGCAATTTATATTTTCGTTGAAGGCCCCTCTCTAAGAGATCAATTTCGCGCTTGGACAAGTTTAATGTAAACTTAAGTGCCTAGGGGAGACACCAAATGAAAGCCGGCCGCGTTGCCTCAACAAATGTCTCTGTTATTGAATTCTCCGGGTGTGGGTGTTCTAACAAATTTGTAAAAAAATTCATTCTAAATGAACTCTTTACAAAGCCGAAAGTTTGCGCAAAATAAATAAAACCAATTGTTTTGAATCAAAGGTTATTTTTAACATTTCTTTTTTGTCTTAAAGGTTATAACAAACTGATTTTTTTATGTTTTTATTTCGTCGTTTTAAAAAAGATGATTAAGAAAAGTAAATTGTACATTTCATTTTTCTTTTTTATTGAAAATTGATTTTGTGAATATATTATATTTACACAATTATATGAAAATATATTAAATTTGATAGGCACAAAGGAGAATGAAACTTTTGGGCCTACACGTAAAGAATTGAGATGTGATCTAAAAAATTACATTTTTTTTTTATTTTTAGAATAGCAAATAATAAATTAATTGACATTCTGGAAGTGGAGAAAAATGAAAAAAATAAGATTTAGATCCTTAATCGATTAAAATCAATCATATTTTAAATCAGATATGTGACAGCTGATTGACAATCACACCTTGTCTAATGATTTTTTGCATTTTTGCTTCTGTTTGTCATCGCAAAATCAGGCCATTAAATAAAAAACATTAAAAAAAACATTTGCTTCTGTCATTACGTTCGTGTCATAACGCATCGACGTTTTGAATGTTTGTTTGATATTTTCAACGACTACTGCTTTGTTTTTCTCTGATTTTGATTCTGCCTACTTTGTACGACCCTCGCTTCCCCACTGGACTCTGAAATCTTTAGGATCTTACGACCGCCACGCTATGGATATGAATCGCTGTGTGAATTGTGGGATAGCCAATGACACTGCAATACTCTAGTCCGACGACCTTTAGACGATGAAAATCACCACAACCTGGTTACTTAGAGGTGTGATATAATCCCGACAGGAAAGCAGGAAAATATATTTCTGTTACATTTTAGTTGACAGCTTTCGTAGAGGAAGGGAAGCTATTGCTATGAAATACTGCAATTGTATTGTAGGAAGACGAATGGTAGGCTGCTGTGCTCATGTTATAAGTATTATATATATAAGATACCATACCTTAGTTGGGCTAGGTACTAAAATAATTTAGTCCCACCTGCACACTTCTTAGATGACATTTTAATAATAGATAATAGAAAAAGAATAAAATATTCATTAAAATGTGTTTTATTTATAAATAATAAACATTAATGTTTAAACAATCTCAGTAATCATATATTTTATAGAAGTTGATATTCAAGAAATTGTGCTGCGAACTTAACCTCACTTTTATCAAATCTCTAATAACTCAGCTCTCAGATTGCCAAAATTTATATAGATTTCAGAGAGGGAATGATGTATCTAAATCTATTAAATCATACCATTTTCATATCTTTACATTCTGGGCCCAAAAATGTATGGAATAGTTTGTCTCCTTTGAAATGCTAGAATATTGAAACATGCTAAATTGTTATAATATGAAGATATTTAAATAACATCAAAAACTTATTTACTTATACATCTACACTTTCGTCTACAATCCAATAGGTCGGAGATCGAGGCCATGTCAGCAACAGATAAGGCTTTTAACATGCTTGTACGTTTCCAAACTCCTTACTCTGATCCATGTTGGAACAAAAACTTTGATGGAAACCACACAAGAATCGTTACTTGAGAAAATTTTCACCGAGAAAAGTTTTATTTTATCGAATATGCTGCACCCAGCACCCTCTAAGCCAA
This sequence comes from Heliconius hermathena, assembly GCA_013403705.1. Lineage (NCBI taxonomy): Eukaryota > Metazoa > Arthropoda > Insecta > Lepidoptera > Nymphalidae > Heliconius > Heliconius hermathena. Next base: position 17,593 of record JAAIXJ010000329.1, on the reverse strand, counting down.
ACAAGTTCGGAATACTTCGTATATTTGAATTGAGATCCTGCTGGGATCTTATTTGATTGATTTTATCTGCTAGTCCGTTTACTTTAACTAAAAGTTAAGACTATTGAAAATGAATATCATGTAATATTTACGTTTCATTTTCTAAGAATGATATTTAAAATGGATTTTACATTTTCAAGACAATTCTTGCTTTGTAATATTTTCCTGAACGAGTCAGTTCAGTCAAGTGTATCTTAAATATAAGAGGCTGTTCGAGTAGTACAAAGCAAATTAAATACATTATATACGTCATTAATCCAATTAAATTAAAAAAAAATCAGCTTCACGCTGTATCCCGCACACAGCAGGGTAGGCACAGGGAACCTAGTGTTAAGACACTACGTTCCCCACTTTCTGCCGAATTCTGGAGGCATTGCGTGTTGAGTGACAGAACTTAACGCCGCGCTTAGCCTAGATACCAAAGCGAAGAAATGGAAATAAAAATTTAAGTAAATATTTCATCTCTTCAAGTGGGGATCGAACCCACAACCAGTCGGTTTTACAGTCACAATTTGTACCGCTGCGCCACGACTGGCCTCAGTCCAAATTAAATGGTTTCATTTAAAATTATAATTAAACCAATAAAGACCAAATGTCCAATCAGAAACAGCAATACAAATTTATATTCCACCAAATAATCTAAACAGGTGCAAGTCGTTTCAGAATACCATTTGTTCAACGTGGGTAAACTTCACCTCGTAACCCTAAAATCTAATTGGATTTAATTCCATTAGCAAAGGCCCAAATGGGGCCCTTTAATTGTGCTGACCAACACCGGTTCATTATGCCGGTCCCACAGCTCCGATGTTTGTGAGGCGTATGATAGTGCAAAATATTCACAACTGTCATTAAAATTGTTCCTAATGTATGCGATACCTTCATAACTTTGGGTTAGTTTGTATCCAAAACATTATTTTGCTTCCATATTGCAAGAATTACATGTATACGTACGTAAATATTTTTGGACTACTTACAAAATATTTGTGAGATTTTTCATAAATCATATAGTAGTAAGTAATATTTCAACGTAAGACAATAATATAAATTGCTCTTTTTTTATTGCCACTCATCTCCCTAGTTCCCAAAGTGAATCCCAGTATTATGGCCTAAAATCCCATTGCATAAATCTACAGGTATCTGCTCCCTGCTTTTTTAACAAAACTTATTTTTAAGAATGATGCATGATTGTTGAATAAATTACACCAGGGTTGGTTATCAACACTATAACACATGGTTGCCTGTAAAATAACTGCCGCCAGCAGAGGTTGCCATCAATTAAATTGAAATTGAACTTTAACTAAAAATTGAAAACTATCTAAAGATGAAAAAAATTCATACTATATCTCGCGCAGAGCAGGGTAGGCAGAGAGAACCTGGTGTTAAAACCCTCCGTTCCCCACTTCCAGCCGAAATCTGAAGGGATTGCTTATTGAGTGGCGGAACTTAACACGAAGACATTAAAATATAAATGTAAGTAAACATAAATAACCTTTATTTTAATAAATAATTCAGCACGTGAATGCTAGTAAGTGACCTGTTTAAACCTGGCAACACAGAGGTTGTGGTTGACTTAGAGGTGGCGTCCATTTTTTTTTCATTTAAATAATGTTGGATATATACAAAAAACGTGTGAGTACATTTCATCAACAAAAACGAATTCCCATAAATTTTAATAAAGGTGATTACAGCACAATTTTTAGGCAACCCTGGTGTAATCTATTCTTCTATCATGTATCATCATCATCATCAAAGATGAGTATAATTTAAAAAACAATGCAATGGGATCTCGTACTATTACTTTGTCTCGTCTCATACCCTTCGAGTATTAATTGGGCAGTACAAAAAAAATATTTTAAATTTAAATATTTTCCTTTACCTATCACCAAACGTAAAAAAAATCGCAATTCATAAGAAAATTCCTTGTTGTTCTATTTAAAAATATCGATACTACTTCAGCCTACACGAGTATATCTATGAATGACGTCATATTATGTTCAAATTTTTTAATGATAAAATGTAAAAAAATGTTAAATTATCTTTTATCTATAATTGAACATTATTATTAATAATAAACAAAATACAAATCGTATCATATTTACGAATGTTTACCATATCGGTACATAAGTTACAAATACAAGAAATAGTTTTTTCCCTCAATGTAGTTAAGTATATAATTGAAAATGCATGAAGCGAATTCATTTCTTTCTGACGTTAAAAATGAGAAATTCATCATAAATTCATTCGACGCGCCTTTCCTCTATTCTATTGTAAAAAACCTTTACTGATCCTAAAGCCCGGCCCCGGCCCATTAAGGACTATGTTAAACTTGCAAGAGTAAACTAAATACTTAAAAGAGAAGACAATATATAGACGGAATGAAATGAGTTGAAATAAACTCGCTCGGTTCTAGGGAGCGGAGGGAATATCCAATACAAAACTCTTTTTTGTGGAAATGTTAACCTATTTTATTTAAAAGTCCGTTCCGCCTACGCTTAACCCGCTCTTTTCTCTTTCGTGATGGAAACCCGGCTTTAGAGACAAAACGCTCTTCTTGCCAAAATTACAGTTTTTCACAGTATCAGCTTCAACTATTTGATCGCGTACGACATAGAGATGTTGGATTCGTTCGGGACCCAATGATCTGTGAAAGTCTTGACACTTTGGTCTCGTGTAGGGACGTCTCCTCGCTGTGCGTTCTCTACCACAATAATAATAGGCAATGTTTTAAAGAACTGTTTGATCTGTTACCTGTCGCCAAATTATGTATATATATATTAAGTTTAACTGCAAAGTACGTCACAAACTCAAATACCCTCCACACCACCTGGATATGTGGCACTCCACTACTGTGCGGTTTCGTAGGAACTTCTTTCCACGCACCACGCAACTATGAAATGGTCTACCTGTGGTAGTGTCTCCAGGTCAGTACGACATGCAACGCACCTAGAGCTCCTCTGATATTACATGGGGTTGTGGGCGGCGATGATCATTTACCATGTGGTAATTCGTACGCTGGTTTGACTCGTCCTTTCCATAAAAAAACGTTCTACTAGGCATATCTCAACTAGGACATAACGAATCTAACAGAAGAACTATGAAATATGAATATTTAATTGCGATTCCTTTTTTTAACCTCACGCAACTCTCACATATAATAAATGTATGTAGAAAAATCTAATATTAAGACACTCCGTTCTCCATTTTTTCCTTAATTGTAAAATATTGCATTTTGAATAAGTTGTCATTTCTTTCTTAATGGGAACATAGTATCTTAACACTAAGTTCCCAGGTTCCCTGTGCCTACCTTGATATGTGCGAGATGCAACGTGAAACTAACAGAAAAAGAATAAGTTTGTGTAACGGCTTTTTATCTTACTAAACTAATAGTCATTCACTATGTAGAGATCAAATTATCAACTTTTATTTTTACACGCCCAGAAACGGTCCCAATCCGCCACGTTGACTTCATAATCGCTCTTTAATTATAAAAAAACTATTGGATACTTTTCTATTTAAATAATAATATAGATGATGTAATCTAAATATTAAAGAAAAATAAACAAAAATATCCCCCCCTTTTATATATGTATATAAGTTCTACTATTTCTGTACACCCTTCCTATCAAAACTAGTTGTCAGTCGCTTGTCCATACTATACTCGATTCATTATGGCATGAGACAAAATGTAAACAAAAAAATTCTGTTTCTCAAACTTTATTGTATTTTTTTATTTGTATTAAATTTATTTAACGTGGAGTTTTCTATATACAGCATTATTGCTTGTTGTGTTTGAATGTTATATATAAAATACCTTTGTATAAAATAAGAACACGTTTCTTCTGCGTGTTTAAGCACATTAATAACAGTCACTTTTTCAAATGAATTCATTGGACATTTCTTTGATCGCTTTTTCTTCGGTGAAGAAAAAGTGCAAGCGTTGCTTGGTCCAGCTTTACTCATGTTCTAAAGTATGAAAATATCAAAATAACAAAAACAATACAAAATGTAACAAACACAGAACAACCAGAAAATAGTTTTAAACTTAACAAAACTTTTAAATTGATTGAATTGACATGAAAATTCAATGAAAATAACTGAAAATGGTGGATATAATCTGACGGATGACAACATGTTCTCATATTAATAATATTAGAATAATGTTCAAAAATGTTCTAATATAAATATTAATTACGAGATATAATTTATTTTTATAATATTAAAATGTTTGAAGTTTGAGAAGAAGTTGACTTATAGGTGCTTTTACATGTACATGACATATGTAAAAAATATTATTGAAAATAAAAAAAACCGGGTGCATACCAACATTTTTAAATTTTTAAATGGCTGGCTGGCTTTAAATATGAAAACAATCTTTTCGTTTTCGTTTCTTTTAACTTAATTATTTCTTTTTATTTACTATGTGTCCAATTTTATAAAAAGTGAAAATATAAATATAAAAATTATTTCATTGATATCATCTTCACGCTATATCCTGCACACAGCGGGGTAGGCAGAGGGAACCTATTGTTAAGACACTACGTTCCCCATTGATGTCCAATAATTTAAATTGTAATTTTATTAAATAATAATTTAATTCTAATTAATCACTGAATACTAAAAGTAGTTTTTTATGAAATTGAACTACTGAACTGAATACTATATTTATATTATAAAAAAAATATATAACTTTTCTATACTACAAATTAAATTAATACTATAAACTAACTAATTCAACCGACGACATTCAAATGTGACATACGTTTGGCATTTATTTTACTTGTCCCTAACCGTTCAGAACTTACTAACGAAAATAATTGGATATTGTAGGATAAAAAAAATTTGAGAATTTTGTAAAAAAAATTCTCCCCGCTTTACTGGTATTCTATTTCAATTGTAAGATAGTATTATAATAAAATGGCTATTTACAGTGTTATCAGCGTATTTATTCTTAAAATATGTATTTTTTAATTAATATAATAATAACTCCATCAAACCTGTCATGTAAAAGAACCTTTTTTTTGATATGTTTACCTTTTATCTCATGCCTTCGTGAATCGAGTATAGCTATAGAGGTATTGTATGTCTTAATGAAATATGTCTTAATTAAAAAAGTAATACAATTATTGCACCAGTATTTTTTAGACATTAAATTTTACATAAATTTCTTCAACTATTTTTTATATTTTTTTAAAATGCAATTTCAATAACATAAAAGCGGCTGAATAGATTTAAATGAAATTTGACTATTCAATTTTACGTACAAGCAAGTTCAATCGAAACTTCAAATAGGTACCTTGAATTTTAAGTCACCAAACCATATATAATGAATAAAATTTAAATGGACTATGAACTATCTATACATTCTACAATCTTTGGTCGATAATGATAAGCTAGTCATCATTGTTTATCTGCTCTTATATATACTATAAATAAAACCAAAGACAGTTTTTCCTTGCAATATATAATAAGTAAAGGTGAAGTTAGCACGTGTGAATTAAAAAAGTGACAATGCCCCCAAACGTAATTGAGCCTCTGGAAGTGAACCCCCAAGAAAATACCAGTGATTTTAAAGCAAATAATGTTCCCATAGTACCATCATCAAATAATAGCAATTATGGTTTGAAAGTATTCCAATCCTCACTAAATCTGCTGGCTCACGTATTAATAGGTGCTACAGTTGGGATTTCAGTTCTTTTTTCCCTACAAAATGGATTACCTATGGGGGCTACTAGGACTCACATTCTTTTGTGCGTACTTGGTGTGAGTATTTCTATTAACTTCGCTTTGATCCCTAAAGTGATTTCTGTAATTCATATAATTCATTATTATTAATACTATGACATTGTATTTTTATATATTTTTTTTAAATAATTAATTTCAGTATCAGTTACTAATGGCTGAAGCTATCCTTAGTTTATGCCCTCATAACGGTTGGTCGGCAAATCTTCGCTTGTTTGACAAGAAAGTAGCGCACACAGTCTTACAAGTCTTAGGGGCAGGTTTAGCAATTGCTGGAAGTTTTATCAAAATTATTGATAAGAGTGTGCACTGGAACACTTTGCACGGCCAATTTGGTAAGCATTTTTTAAATTATGTAAGTTACTATAGATATGCAGGCCAGTCGTGACGCAGGGGCACAAGTATGTGACTGTAAGTATGACTGGTTGGAATTCTATCCCCACTCGAGGAAATGAAATATTTATTTAAATTTATATTTTCATTTCTTCGCTCTGTTGTCGAGGCCAGTCGGGTTGAGTTCCATCACTCAACACGCAATATGTCCAGAATTCAGTGGAAAGTGGTGAACCGAGTGTCTTAATACTAGGTTCCCTCTGCCTACCTTCCTGTGTGCAGGATACAGCATCAAGCTGATTTAAATTTATAAATATGATTAATTAATACTAACTTATTTCACATTTAGAATAACACTTCAGATATCTTCAAATATGGCATTGTACTGTTCTAAACTAAACAATAGAAAAATTTAAAAAATGTTAAGCACTTAAAATACTATTTATATCTAATAGCATGTAACAAGTACTTAGCGGCTTTCAATCAATGATAAACAAATATTTTTCATAATCTAAAATAGATATAATATCTGTAACGTATCTTTTTCACTATGTAGTATAAAAATTGGTCGGTTTCCAGGAACCGCGGGTTCGAGTCCCGCTACGTACAAATTTTTATATGTTTTCTAAATAAGTCTATGTCTTTCCTAAATGTGTAATAACACTTTAAAAATGTTAAGAACAATACTATAAAAATATTTTTTGTTATAGGTTTAGTGGCACTAGTATTCAGTGTCGTATGTCTATTTAATGGAGTGGCTTCTTTCTACGCTTACAATTTACGAAAGTGCCTTCCAAGTAACTTATCCAAGATTACACACATATGTTTCGGGATCGTCGCTTTTGGTGCATCCTGCATCTGCCTCTGCTACGGCTTCGACAAGAACAGCTTCAAGAACTGGGCAACACCTGCTGTCACTTACGCAGTGATGGGATTCACCGCTTGTTTCACTACTATTATAATAATAAATCCTGCGATCACTTTCTACAATAAAACCTCACGAGTGCTTGGAAAGTGATTAAGATACAGTAATAAAATTATTTGATATTTTGAAAACGTTAAAGCAATGGAATCTCAGTTTTGGATATTGTGTTTCATAATGTATATATTGAAATAAAAATAACGAAATATATTTTTTAAACCTTTTTTAAAATGTTATTGCACACTTAGGAAAGAAAAATATTTATTTAGAAAACGTATAAAAATTTGAACGTAGCAGGACCCGAACCTCGAACCCGCGCCTCCTGCAATAACTGATCTGGTCGGTTTCCAGGAGGCGCGGGTTCGAGTGCCCGCTACGTTAAAATTTTTATACATTTTCTAAATAAGTATAACTAAATATATTTTTAATAGAATAATAGTAATACATTACCACGTCACTATAGATATACATAAGGATAAAAATTCTTGATTACATTCAATAAATGAGAATTCTTTTTTATTATATTTTTAATTATATCCTTAATAAAATGTTTTGAATTTATTGAATGAAAAACAGAAGTCGGTTAATCATATTAACCATTAATTAAATATTATATAAATTTATGACATTATTGATAAGAGTAGTAGGTACATCGATTATAACAGGTAATTCCCACTCGGTAAAATCTTAATATCTATAATATCAAATTTTTCCGGTTCGACTGTAAATATGATGTTTGAGTGTTATATAAATTAAGGTCGCCGTGCAACCTGCATCTGTCTCTGCTACAACTAACAGCAAGAGCAGAAGCGTGTGCTTGTAAGCCCGACGGTCGTGAGTTAGACCTCACTCAGGAAAATTATTTTTTTATTTATTTCATTTCGCTTTAGTTATAAGTTGAGTTCCGACACTCAATATCGAGTTTTCGGCGGTAATTGGAGAAGAGTCTTAACACTAAGTTTTCTCTGCCTACCCTGATGTATGAGTTACAGTGTAAAGATGAACAAATATTAATATACTTACTTATACATAATACAATTATTACGTACATTACATATAAAGGAATTAGACAAATATCAAATAGCTAAAAATCCGTTTAATGAAAAATTTATCTAACAGCCATTGCATTTCTTTTAACATTACATTTTTATGTTAACAATAAAGTAGTTACATATAACCTAATAGCAAAGGCAGTCCTAGAAATATAATAAAACATCAAGAAATCTTATATTCGCAAAGAGATCGAGCAAACTCGTTCGGAAACGGCCAAGCGATCACAACAGATAACTGCCCCGTGTAGGAGCAGCTTATCTTTATGGCATCTGAAGCTAAAGGAAACTGCAGAAAAGAATAATAGCTATCGATACGCACATTCTGAAATATAGTATTGTTGCCATACCTAATGTATTTTTTGATAAATGCAAAAACTATGGACCCTTGGCAACTCTACTTTGTGATTTTTTTCAGCTTCACGCAGTATCCTGCGCATAGCAGAGTAGGCAGAGGGAACCTGGGAACCTTGTGTAATGACACTTCATTCCCATTAAGATACTTCTCTACCCCACTTTCCATCGAATTCTGGTGACGTTGCGTTGAGTGATGGAACTCAACGCTGCGCTTTGCCTCGATACCAGAGCAAGGAAATGAAAATACTATAATACATATTTCATTTCCTCCAGTGGGAATCAAACCCAGAAACTGGCCAACCACGCTTTGCTCTGGTTTTGCTAAGCTTTATGAAACATAACCAATTGAAGCTTGATATTTTACAAAATCTCTTTTATGTAATAACCTAAAACCTAATTTAAATACTAATTTGTAATGGCTTGTATAAGAAATAACATATTAATTGTTTTCATAATTACGTAACGAGAATTATTCATCAGTGTTTTACCCGACTACGGCGAAGCAATAAGGAGGGTTATGATTTTGACCTGTATGTGGGTGTGAATGTTCACCTGTTCCCTCATCACTTCTTAATTAGTTATCATAATTGGACAAATAAGGTATCGTTAGAAACCTCTTGGTTGTCCGCTGGTTATATGCTACATAACGTCACGTTAAATTGACTACTGCGACCCGTAGGGTACTTAAAGTAAAGAACTAAAAAAATATTTACGGTGTCGTGTCGGGTATTAAATGAAAGAGCTTACTTAGCATTTCAAATAAGTAAACAGTATTAGCTGTTGCTCCCTACTTTGCTTGTAATCACCTGATTAACCTTGCAAGAATTTATAAAATCAATACTAAAATATTTTTCAACATTTTTAAAGTGTTAAACGTATAAAAATTTGAACGAACGGTTTCCAAAGAGGCGCGGGTTCAAATCCAGCTACGTTCGAATTTTTATACGGTTTTTTAATAAATATAATACTAAACTAGTTAAGTATCATAATTGGACAATTAATACGAATTTGCATAACTCCAAAATAAGTTAAATAAAAACGTGCAATAAGTTGTTAATTTAATAGTCGGTAAATTTTTGATATTTATAATATAATAATTTCAGTGAAGACTACTTTCTTGTTTAGTACTTTTTAGAGCTTGTTTTAGTAATCGAGTTTTAATTTTTAAACTTTTTTTTATTCATTTTATTTTCAATTTCTGTAAATTTATAAGAGTGGTCATTAACCGTATATGACATAAATAAATACCGATAAATACCGGTAATATACTAGATTATGCGATTTTTTTTTATAGAATATTGATAAGATTATGCTTAATATGATATCTTATCATATTTCAATTATATCACTTACAAAAATTTCAATTGCATTAATTACTTTAATTAATATTTTCGCAGAGAATTGGGAAATAATAGCTATAGTTTAAAAAATCTAAATCTTTTATTTTTATAGTTAATGCAAGCTATTGATAAAATTATTATCAAGTATAAATAGTAAAAGAGAATTTCAAATATATATACAACAATACCGACCTGGTCAGTTTCCAGGAGGCGCGGATTCGAGTCCCGCTACGTTCAATTTTTTATACGTTTTCTAAATGAGTATTTTTCTTTTCTAAGTGTGGAATAACACTTTAAAAAATGTTTAAAATATAAATCAAAATCAAAATCAGCTTCACGCTGTATCCCGCACACAGCAAGATAGGCAGAGGGAACCTAGTGTGAAGACACTCCGTTCCCCACTTTCTGTCGAATTCTGGAGGCGTTGCGTGTTGAGCGGCAGAACTCAACGCCGCGCGTAACCTCGACACCAGAGCGAAGAAATGGAAAATATATAATAAATTTAAGTAAATATTTCACATCCTCGAGTGGGGATCGAACCCACAACCAGTCGGTTTACAGTCACATNATATATATATATATATATATATATATATATATATATATATATATATATATATAAATAAAAAATCACCTACCTATACAAATTGCATCAACGACATGCCTTGTTAATAAATATCAACCATCATTTCAACGTAAATATTTTCTTAGACAAATTAAAATATATCAAAATATGTAATAAGGAATTTTGTTAAATGTTTAACGTATAAAAAAGGCTACTATTTTATGAGTTATAATAATGTAAAAAAATATTATAGGCATTTCCTAAATTAGGCTTCCGTTAAAAGAAGCACAAGCGTGTGATTGTAAGAGCGACGGTTATGGGTTCAATTCCCACACGGAAGTATTAAATATTATTTATTCATATTTTCGTTTCTTTGCTCTGGTAACAAAATAAAGAAGAGTTCCACCACTCAACACGCTCGAGAATTCAGCGGAAAGTGAGGGATAGCGTGACTTAACACTAATTAACACTAGCGTCCCTCTGTCTATTTTGATATACGTATATGCGGAATACAACGTGAAAATGAGAAAAAAAAAATAATTTAATTTAAATCGTAAAATATGTACTGTAATATGCGCAAATAACAAATAATTTTTACTTATCGTTTTCAATAATCCGTATCGTAGAACTCGTAGGTTTTCACTAACCGTGACGATATCAGTACTACCCATGCGGTACATGCGTGTACAATTTTATATATAGGCGTTTATATAGCTAGTGACTCACACTTTTATTTTAAACAAAGTTATTATAATAATTAAATATTAGTTAATAATTTTATTTTATTTCTAATAATAATGTTAAATTATATTGTCAAGACGTGAAATTTATATATTTTTCAAAAAGTTTATTTATTTTTTCTATCTATGACCATAAAATAAATTGGTATTATATAAAACCTTTTTAAAATTTACAAACGTAATTTTGCTTCTTTTTCAAGTACTTTAGTCGATAAGTTTATCAAATAAAAAAGAACTATAAAGATCTCGAAAATTCATATCAATATACCTATATCTATGGTAGAAACAATATGAAGACCAGAGAATTTTTTTTTTCAACTAATCAAAAATCTAAATCAACATATTTTTTGTTGTAATGGTATAAGCACGCTTAAATCGCCAAATTACAAAGAAATGTAAGCAGTGTCAGTCCTTTTCTTTTCATATCGCTGGGAAATGCATTTACGCAGACCGCTCATACGGTAAGCTAGTGCCTTACGGATGGGCGGTACTGCGGGACTCACCGGTGAAACCGATCCTACCCACTAAAACCCAGCGGAAACCCTCTCCACCAAAATGAGACGCCGCTGGATCGCTCGGGTATACTACTACGACGCCTCAGTGGAAGGCCCGCCTTTTGCGGGCCACCGTCGCATTCAGGGTGCCCTGGGGGGTCAAGCAGTGTCAGTCCTACAGGAAGCACCACCAGGCCGGAAGAAAGCTCTTCTCGGCAAGAGACTCAAAAGATGCTCTTTTTAATCAGAATATAATTTACAATAAATATACATCATTAGCTTCCCAAATGAACATCAACAGCATTTAATTCCACACACTATTATCTTTACAGCATTACGTACGATAATAATTGAACATGTAATCTAAAGTTATATATATAAGAATCCGGGTACAACTGGGTACGTGGGTACTGGAAATATCACCGGTACATACAAAAAAATACTTTTATTTTATAACAAATATCATTGCCATTCAAAATTATTATGCTTAACAATGTATTTTAGCAAATATATAACCTACATTGATAAATATTTTTATCGAGTAATTAAGATGATAAAAAACATAAAAAATAGTTAAGTGCGAGTCGGACTCACCCACCGAAACTTCCGCACCAATTTCAGGATATATTTCACCAATTATAGGATAAGATAGGTTAACGGGAAGTACACTGGAGAACTCATAAGAGACAAGTTTAAGTTTGCGGACATATGCACTCATTTTGTATGAAATTAACTACAAATATAAGTTTGTAATGATTTTTTCTATGATATACCTATAAATTTTCACTTATCAGATTTTTCCGTTAGTTATTTTGTAAGTTCTTACTTCGTGCCAATTTTTATAAATATAATATATAATATATGCACGGGGGGCACCTGTAGCTTTTGATTATGAGGCAAATTTCATTCAAAATCGATATATAAATGCTCTTATCTTCTGATTGCGTTAACTTAGAAGAAAGAATTCTGTGCTTTAAGAGTTTTTTCTGTGCTTAAATATTGAATATTAATTTCAGCTTAATAACCTACGTGATCCTATAAGGGTTCATTGTTTACCTTTTGAGGTACGGAATCCTAAAAATTAAAAATGGAATAATTGATAGTGTTTAGGTATAGCAAAATATGTATATATATAGATAACATCAACCAATCTATGCCGATTAATGGCAATGATTAGAAAATATTTTTAAAAAAATATTAGTGATAAATAAATATTTTTGAATAACAAAAAAGAAAAGAAAAATAGCAGAGAATTACTGTTAAAATTCACAAATTACACTTAGTCAGACATTTTAATTAAATTGAACACATTGACATTTGGACTGATATAGTTATGTTGAATGTAGTTTTATTCAAATTGTATAAAAAAATACTATTATTTTTAGCTTTTTCTTTAAGTAGTATGAGCGAAAGGGCAAGATATTTTTTGTTTCTTTAAGTTTTGCGCTATGATATAATTTAAATCCTATTAATGTTATAAATGCGAAAGTAACTTTATCTATCTGTCTGTCTGTGCTTCCGTGTCCGTGTATGCTTGGTATGATTAAATCTATATTTATATAAATATTATTAGACTGAATGTGAAGACCGGAGAGTTTGTTTGCGAGAGCGTTCAAGCTCTAATCTCAGGAACTTCTTGTTCCACTTCCATTTGAATAAATATTTTATACATAAATACAATATAAAAGTTCTTGACTATACACAAAATAATACACATGATACATACATATATAATTTATACCTATATATATAAAATTATAACTGATCGCTCTCTGTATATGGAAGATAGAAGAAGGAATATGAGGAAATCTATCATTAATCAGTGTAATAGACTCAAAACATTTTTTTTTGTCTTTTTGTCGGTTGGTCTGTACATTTGTGCATACTAATCTTAGAAACTCTTTAACTGATTTAAATACAGTTTTCACTTTTGTATTTTGGAAAACTTCCCTTAAAATTTAGAATTTGTTTTATTTAAATCAATTCATAAATAAAAAAAATCTATATAAAATATTAAAAAAAAAATCAAATTGAGGCTGGTCGTGGCGCAGTGGCACGAGGTGTGACTGCAAAATAGACTGGTTGTGGGTTCGATCCCCACTCGAGGAGATGAAATATTTACTTAAATTTATATTTCCATTTCTTCGCTCTGGTGTCGAGGTTAAGCGCGGCGTTGAGTTCTGCCCCTCAACACGCAATGCCTCCAGAATTCGGCAGAAAGTGGGGAACGGAGTGTCTTAACACTAGGTTCCCTCTGCCTACCCTGCTGTGTGCGGGATACAGCGTGAAGCTGATTTATAAAATATTTGCTTCGACAAAATTGCTAAAACTAATTTTATGACAAATTTACGCCCATATGGCCTTTAAATTGATAATTTTATTAGAACACGAAAAGAATCAAAATTAGTGAATAAATAAATAACGACCACGAGCGCTACTATTTTTTTTTTATGGAAAAGGACAAGGCAAACGAGCGTTCGGGTCACCTAAGGGTCGGTAAGTGATTACCGCCGCCCACGACCCCGTACAACACCAGAGGAGCTACAGGTGCGTTGCCGGCCTTTAACGTGGTGGGTGGAAGGAAGTTCCTACGAAACCGCACAGTAGTGGATTGCCACGTATCCAGGTAGTGTGGATGATATTTCAGCTTATGGCGTACTGTAGTGCGGCGTGCTAGTAATATTATAATCTAATTTCATCCACAAAATCTCTGATAACATCACATATCAATATGAAAATCACATACAATGTAAGGCAATCGAACGTAAATCCTTAGAACGTGATTATAGTTAAACTTATTGAGACATATCGATTTTATACGATCATGCACTAACTATTATATCTTAATACGATTCAATAAGTAGTATAGCGGCTCTTACCCCAGAGGCCGATATGCAGTTGAGAGGCACTCAGCGGAATTGACTGGAACGCGAAGCATAGCGTCACAAACACACTCACCACGATTAAGGAGTATACAAACGTATTCATACGATCTCTAACCACAAATCGTGGATAATTGACGATACTGGAACTGTCACTAACGATCGCTCTTGCATATAATGTACGGATATTTCTGTATATGAGAGATACATATATGAGATTTCTTAAATAAAATAAAAATCTTAAAAAAACTTCAATAATACATAATTATAATACAACTATTAAACAGTTCAGTGGTTTCAGTTCCATTGTTATGAAAATAAACTAGTTTTGTTAGTGTCATAATTTTCCATTGTTATCAAATAATTGGTTTATAGGGTTGGTCAATTTATTTATCGATATCAATTAACATCCATTACCATTTATGATAATATACGTATAATATAATATATTTTAGCTTATCTTTAATTTTACAACAAATTTATTTAATTAACCTTTAAAAAGACAGAAGATAATTTTACCGCATTTAACATAACCATAAAGGCAAACCAAATTTCGGTTTAATTTGTTGAGTACTTTCAGTAAATTAGTTATTTTATTTCGTATTTTACAGTACAAGTATAGCCCTGACTCGTCAGGGTCTGGTTGAATAACTCTTTGAAATATTAAAAATTAAAAATAATATCACTCTAAGACAAAACTGATGATAACAAATAAAATATGTCATTTTCACAAAATCTGTCAAATAAAATACTACGAGTTCTGTGAATTTCCATTTATTTTGAAAAGTATTAATTTCATATTTGGACATGTCAAGGCTATTTTTATTCAAAAATATATATTTCCAAATTAGAAGAGAATGTAGAATAAAGAATTCATGCTAATATTACCCAAAAAAATATAATATATTAAATATAAAATATAAAAAAATGGTAACAACACTATTGTTAAGTAAACACTTAGTAGCAGGTGGTCACGCATCTTTTATCATTGATAATATTTCTCACGTACTAGCAATAACTGATAAGGATAAATATTACGATAAGTGCACCCGCAATTATGATATATACCAATTTACGACTTACTTCCCGATGGAGAGCGCACATGTGTATAATATAAGTACGTTTTCATTAATAAGTGTGTTCAATTAATAATGTCAGAGGCCAGTTGTACAAGCGTGCAATTGTAATCGCGATAGGTTGTGAGTTCGATTCCCACTCGAGATATTTTTATTTCTTCGCTCTAGTCGAGGCAAATAGGCCCTGTCGAAAGCAAAGCGCGGCGTTGAACGTCGCTCCCCCTTTTAACACACAGGGAGTGGCAACGGAGTGTCTTAACACTAGGTTCTCTTAGCCTACCCTGCTAAAGATAATAAGGCTCTGCAGTAAGTATATATTAATTAAACAATCTTTGATGCCTAATGCCTAAGTAAACAGTAGACTAATGGGTCACTGAGCCGATGGTGTGTTATCCTCTTTAGCGGATCGAGGGGTTAGACGACGTAAGGGTTGAACACACTGTCTTTTGCATAGTATTTGCAGCTATATATTCTTATATCACAATACAAACTTGGCATTGTATGAAATGCTCCACTCATTATATTAATATACTACTTATAATAAAAACACTATCGCTAGGCTATTCGATACAAGAGAAACAGAAGTACACATAGAAATCATATACAGAAGTGCTTATTAATTAACATATTCCAATATCTACATATATTAAGGCCAGTCGTGGCGTAAAAGCACAAGCGTACGACTGCGGGTTGCGTAGATACCGCGACAGGTTATAGGTTCGATTTCTACTCAAGGAGGAAATAAAATATTTATTATTTTGATTTCATCGAAGCGAAGCGCGGCGTTGAGTTCCGCCATTCAACACTCAATGGCTCGTAATTAGGCAGTAAAGGGGGAGCGGAGTGTCTTAACACTAGGTTCCCCTCTGCCTACCCCGCTGATACAGAATGAAGCTGAAAAAAAAGAATAACTAATGTATAGAATTGCAGATGTATGAAATAAAAAATAACTACACTTATATATTCTTTCTATCTTCAATGATAAAGCAATAAACTGTCACTTTGGACGGGGTTTTCCATTGTTAAAAGTGGTATCTACATATTTTACGAGATAAAGTTGACTTGTCAGTCTTTCATTCACAAAAATGTTAGAAAATTGGTTTTTATTCTAAAATTGGTATTTGTGTCCTACAAAATAGTTAAAAAACCTGCAAGTTTCTATTGATTAGTGTATTAAAGTAATAAGTTCCATAGTACCTTTTAATTAAAAAATCGGTCAAGTGCGAATCGGATTCGCCCACGACATCTCACCACAAACGTCAACAAAAAGTACAATTTGTAAAAGCTGACAAACTTTGCCGTCGTGTGCACTTTGTATGAAATGAACCATAATTATTGTAATACAATTTTGTAATAGTTTATATCTGTAATATATATACTACAGAATTCTATTTTTCGTATATTTCCTTTGTTTATTCTATAAATTCTCACTTCCAGGCAAATTTTAATATTCTATGGGAAATACTCTGTAGGTTTTGACAATGCGGCGAATAAAGTTGACAAGTTTCCGGATGTACTCATTTTGTATAAAATTAACTACAAATATTGTTATGATCGTTTTTAAAATAAATTTTCACTTTTCAGATATTTTCCTTTATTTCTATTGTAAGTTCACACTTCTTGCTAAATTTCATAACTGTAGGGGAAAGTAAATACCATATATATTTTGAATTCATTAAATCTCTTATTTTTTTACCTTCGCGCTGTATCCCGCACATATGTCTCAGAATATATAGAGGGAACCTTGTAAAAAGACACTACCGTACCACTTTCCGATGTCACAAAAAAGTCATATTATTTAAAATTACAAAAAAACGTCTCATGTTCTTCAATACGAAGAGAGTACAGAAAGATTTAATCTCGAACATCTCATTAGTAGGAGATTAAGGCCGGGCGAGTCTGGTATCAATTTTAATAACTTCTTATCGACGGAGCCCGATCTTTACAAATTTCCGCAATTTCCGCATGTGAACAAAGCGTGGTGGATCGTATATTGTCACAGCGGACTTTAAATCGGTAAAATCTATACTTATAATAAATCTGTAGAAAAGTCGTTT